>JALPQI010014498.1:0-29405 GCA_025490895.1 Thaumatotibia leucotreta | reverse complement strand
TGTATGTGCCAGTGAAATGCGATCGCTTTGTTCATTGCATTGTATACTAACATGATTAATTGCTCTCACCTTTTATTACTGATCAAAGAAAAAACTGGTGCTGGTTCATTACATGTTTATTACACGAATCTTGAAGGCAGAATGACAAAAAATAAATTACAAAACAATAGGTTTCAAAAAATACAAAATACTATAAAGAGATAAAAAAGTATTCCAAAAAGGTTTCTGATAAAAATAGGTGCGTCGTGCACACCTTTCTTTTCAAAATAGACCAGTGGCCTATTTCACCATAATTACAAGTGTGACAATTGTAAAATATCACTGTTACTGACGTCATAGGCCTCCGTAGGCTACGGCTACCGCTTACTATCGGACGGTCCATGTGCTTGTTTGCCACCAACATAAAATTATTACTAATAACCTTATTAAATCGTTAATAAACTACTTTTTATTTTCCGAAACCCGTGACAATTGTAGCAAGATTTAGTACAATTCTCATTCAATCTTGACATGAGGTTCGGCATATGTCGGAATTTCGCTACAATTGTCGTGTTTTTTGTGACAATTGTAATTTTGCTTAGCAAAAAAGTAGTTATTTACTGCTGATTTATTAAAGTTCCTGCAGTAAATTTTATGTTGGTGGCAAACAAATGCACAACCCTTCCGATGGTAAACAGTAACTGTAGCCTATAGACGCCCCAGATTCGAGAAACAGTAAATTTACAATTAGTAGCACTTGTCAACATGGTGAAATTGGTGCCAGATAAAAAGTCCGAAACTGGAGAAATGATACGTGAAATTCGGTTTTCAGCCATTTTTGGTTCTTACGAGCTTTATAAGCCGAAGCTTAGTTTTATTCTTATGTTTGCGGTCTACAGCCCAAATGTTTGCGTGTCTAAGACTTCAATGCGGTTTCCAAAACGTATTTCCAATAATAATCCGCTATTACTTTGACACCAGACTTAATAAAATCTACTTGGTAACACTTCATGTCGTTCACCCTGTATAATTCGTCATGATTGTGTACAGTTTTCTTTTAATTTAATGCTTCAGTGGGCACTTTTGAACACAATTTTGACATTTAAAATTGTTACAAAAACACTACCATTAATTTTAAAAAACGCGAATATTTTGGTCACTTAAATTACACTTACAAAGAAGCTATTTGACTCAAGACTTTAACGAACTGCAGTGACAACGCGAAAGCAAATCTCAACGAGTCGGCTTACGAAATCTTACTTATACACAACTAAGTAGGTTATCCTTTATCAAGCATGTGACTGATAAGTGATAGTAAACAAAGCATCTGAGGAGATCAATTGATCGGTATCGGGAGATTTCGGCAGTTATGCACTTAACGTGTCAATGACTTTATACTTCGTTATAGCATAACAAGGTCCAATTTAGATATGACTTTTTACTGAATCATCAGGGCATATACAGCGATTTTTTGTTAGGATATATTATAGATGAAAACAATTTTTATCCCATTGCGATCGAAAGAGCCAGTGATTGTGAGTAGAAATATCCCAAAATTTAAAAATTATGAAAATGAATAGTATAAAGGAAATGCTCAGTAATGATATAAAGTTTTTATCAGTTATCTAAAAAAGCTGGATTTAAAAAGTAAAACAACTAACCTTCTGCTGTAGCTACAGGAAGATATCCATCATTTTCACCCACTTCTGACATTTCCATTGTACCACCACAATTACAGCAGTATTCCTTCCGACACTTATAACTAAACTGGGCACTAAGTCCGGATTACCTAGGGTTTATCTAAGAACTGCTAGAGCACTAAAGATAGCCGCTGTTAAATCCAGTCGGCACTTTTATACACTCCCTTTTATCGTGTTTTATCTGTCTGTTTGTAGTTTTTATTGCTGGCAGGTGACTTTGGTGGCAACTTAGTGTATGTCTAGGGCTCGTGGTCGTGACCACAGAATTAGATTTGGATAGAAGAAACAAGTTCATTCAATTGTATGGGGGCCGAGCGTGTCAGATTTTGTACTGAAGTTGTTACTTGCCTATGATTTTAAATATGTCTCAGGCCCTTGAGTATTTATATTTTTTTGTGTTGTTGCAATTTATATTACTTAAGGAGGCATTATTAATGATTTTGTTCACTTCAACTTACAAACTTTGACGTCCGAAAGCTGCAATCTGCGATTAAAGACGGACAACTCAGTAGATTTCACTGAGTTCATTTGACACGCTAAGTAGATACGTTTGCTTGATCTATGGTATATATGACATCTGTGGTCGTGACCGTGTTTCGCGTAACCGTAGCCGGATCCCGTTGCCGGTTTTAAGGCCCGTTTCTTGCGTGTAACTACGTATCAATAAAGCCACGTATACACGTGTACACGGGGATACGTATCTTAATTACACGCAGATACGTTCCGCACGCGTTGTGAAGTGACGATTCGATGCGTTGTCTTTAAGGACTAAAGAAAACGGATGAGAATGTACCGTGATATTTGTGAATCTAATTTAGTGGTTACTTAATTACCCTTTCAACGTAAAGTGCGATAACTTAGTTTGAAAATGTAATAAATAATTGTACTTTTTTTCAGTATGATAACGGGTATACGTACTGAAATTAAATTTTACATTACTAAGAGTACTTTAAGGTAAGGAGGGCAGAATTATAAAATATGGATATTACAAGTGCCTTAAAAAGAGAAATTTACGCACGCGAAGCGTGCGCAAAGTTTACTTTTTCGCACTAGTTAGGAAAAATGTTAGTCTTAGTTCTAAATATCAAAAAAAATCAACATTAATCAACAATTTTTCTACTTATTGATAAATTAATTAACACAATTATCATGTATGTATGTATGTATGTAAATTCTTTATTATACACAAAACACACGCAAAAATACACATTTTTACAAAAAAATATGACAGGTACAAAGGCGAACTTATCCCTGTAAGGGATCTCTTCCAGTTAACCTTTGAGCAAAGGAGTCGTCTATTTGAAACAAAAGATAGACAAACATACCGTGTACAGTGGATTATATATTTGAGTAATACCAAAAACTAAACTGTTAATATACCAACTAAGATAAACTCATACATCCAATAGATCATATTATTACAATGATATAGATCTTCTTAATAGAAAAGTTAAGTAATTATCACTCATTACGCTAAGATATTGATGAAAAAGAATCGCTTTATTATTCATTTGAAACGCTATCTTCACTACTACAGTAAGAAAATAAAAGCGTAATAATACAAGAAAAAACAATTACTTTAAATTCGACTCAACTCTCGCATACGTTTATGACCAAAACCCGAAATTGCCCTTCTCCGAATTAACTAAAACATCCCCGCTTATCTATATAAAAACAAAAAGATGCGGCTATTTCATACAACTTCACAAACAAAAGGTGTACCAGGTAAAGCCTAAGTTATCATATTTATCAGTAAAATTACCACGTGTAGTCAATTATATCGCTTACAAACTATTGTTTGCTACTTTGGGCGTGCAACTTCTTAGTATAGGTCTTATCTACAAAAGGGCCGCCTTGGCAGGTAATAAACTTTAATGAACGACTGTATTATCATATTTATCATTTATTTATAAAAATTGGTTCAAAATATTATTAACACGTTTTTTTTCATTTTTCTATCTAGTGATTCAAAATCACAATATAAATTCCAAACCATAAATAACACCATCGCAAGTTACACAGTACCTAACACGTTATTTTGTTACATAAATACTCAATATAATCCCCGATTCAGAGTATACTTGTAATACTCAAAACGTACTTAAAAACAAGTTGCCATTCAATAATAGGCCTTATTTGTTTACATTGTAATCGGTCCGGCCGGATCCATGCCACGAGCATTCGTTGCCAGAGCGAAGCCAAGATTCGTAGATACGTACACAAACAAAGATTCGGATACGTATCTCGGCGTGACTGTGAAATTCGTGATCTTAGTACCGCCGGGGTTAAGGACACGGAGCTACGGTTCGGCGAATAGTACGTATCTCGGGAGCCCATTCACTACCTTGTTGCAATACGACAGATTTAAACTACTTTAAGAATTTATGTGTTGGCCGTGTGGTGACGGCAGTAAGAATACATTTGTCACCACCCCAACTCCTCCTGCGGGTGTCGTAAGAGTCGACTAAGGGATCGCAGTGTCACTGACCATTATTTGATAAAATATTGATGATGGGCAGCAGCGTCAACATAGTGGACACATTACTGCGATCGCCAATCCGCTTGCCCAGCGTGGCGATTATGGGCATTTACCTCCTAATGCGTTTATACGCATAATCAATAGGAGAGGCCTACGTCCAGCAGTGGACTATCATAGGCTGATGATGATGATGATGAAGAATTTATGATTTAGGTGGTTCTTTCTTGCCGAGAAACTTTTTCGTCATTTTTAAGTTCTTCTTTATGGATATCATTGTAACAGACATGGTGTATTAGACATTTTGTATTATATTATAGATAATTATGCGTGTTGTATTAAATAATACATGCAATATTTTTGAGCTAAGGAATTCTACGCCGAGTTTATTTTATATTAAACTCATGTCTTTAACTAATGTGCTTAACTTAATGAAGTAATACAGCAATACATTGTAATGAAAAGTGCGATTTATTGAAAGTACCTGGGGTAATGATAATTTTACTCCTGTGTGTTGCTGTTAGTTGTTTTTTATTATGATAAATGTTCAAAAAGATGTTCTTGGCAGGATTTGAACCTAGGCCTTTCAGCCGGGACAGACAGAGTCACTATCGACTGAACACAAGCTGTACGATTATTTACACAAAAGCTAGCAAATCTGGATGCTTAGCTAAGTTGCCAATCGCTAACGCTTAGTAGCGTATCGTAGTTTTCCCTCTCTGTCACTCTTTCATATTAGTGCGACAAAGACAGTCAGCTACCTTTCGCTTACGATTGACGATTAAGCGTTAGCGATTGGCAACTTGTCTAAACACCCTGGGTACTTAGACTAGGATACGCTACTAAGCGCTAGCGATTGGCAACTTGACTAAGCATACTGATACTATACATCAAATCATTTTACGTATCCTAGTTACAATCAGCATCAAATACCGTGTGTAAATCTAATACGGGCGATAAATTAAACCAGGCATGTGTTTCATTAGTGTAATCATGGTAAATTCCGAGTTTTTTAAAGTTATTTATTTATTTTATTATACGGGACACCAACAGAGTACATAAGGCAAGTTTACATGGAATAAGTGGTAATTATTTATATGGGTACATATGCACCCCAATCATAGGTGAACACTTCATTTTCAAGTTAAGTTCTACACTACGAAGTCTAGTAACAATCCAGAATAATATCTTAGCTTAACATATTGATATAAATACACAACAAAATTTAGATTAACTTATTTAACACTGTTTAGTAACTAACTCTGAAATGAATAATATAATACACTCACAATAATACAATATAATACACTCACATAGTTGGAGCCCGAGTGGAACGAGGGGACAATCACCCGAGTTAGAAATAAGTTTTTACACGTGTATCGAACGACTTTTTTCATAACAAGTGCCTTAAAAAGAGAAATTTGCAAAGTTTACTTTTTCGCACTAGTTAGGAAAAATATTTTTCATCACACTTGCTGTCTAAGCGCGCCATTGCTTGCGCGCGTAGCGGGAGTAATAGAAAAGTGATATTCCCTAGGGAGTAATAGAAATGTCAGTACGTCATTTAATAATATTATGTCTTAAAACTTATTTTTTTTGTCGACAAGTGTGATGAAAAATATTGTATGCATCACGGTAGGTAAGCGGAATACTAACTCGAGTCATGAAAGCCCTCCGCCTAACGGCGTCGGGCTTCTAACACTCTCGTTAGTGATTCCGTACTTACCTCCCTTGATGCACAATGTACTATTGTCTTAGTTCTAAATATCATAAAAATCAACATTAATCAACAATTTTTCTACTTATTGATAAATTAAACAACATATCATTACAATGATAGATCTTCTTAATAGAAAAGTTAAGTAATTGTCACTCATTACGCTAAGATATTGATGAAAAAGAATCGCTTTAAAACGCTATCTTCTCTACAACAGTAAGAAAATAGAAACGTAATAAAACAAGAAAAACCAATTACTTTCAATTCGACTCAACTCCCGCACATGTATAAGACCAAAACCCGAAATTGTCCTTCTCCGAATTAACTAAAATATCCCTGCTTATCTATATCAAAACAAAAAGATGCGGCTACTTCATTCAACTTCACAAACAAAAGGTGTACCAGGTAAAGGCCAAGTTACCATAATATTTATCAGTAAAATTACCACGTGTCGTCAATTAGGTATATCGCAGTCAAACTATTGTTTGCTATTTTGCGCGTGCAACTTCTTAGTATAGGTCTTATCTACAAAAGGGCCGCTCTGGCAAGTAATACACTTAAATAAACGACTGTAATATCATTTGTTAAAATATTTTTAACATGTTTTTTTCATTTCTCTATTTGGTGATTCAAAATCAGAATATAAAATCCAAACCATAAATAACACCATCGCAAGTTATATAGAACACAGTACCTAACACGTTATTTTATAACATAAATACTCAATAAAATCCCCGATTCAGAGTATACTCGTAATACTCAAAACGTACTTAAAAACAAGTTGCCATTCAATAATAGGCCTTATTTGTTTACATTGTCAACGGTTTGGCCTGTTCCATGCCACGAGCATTCATTGCCAGGGCGAAGCCAAGATTCGTAGATACGTATACAAACAAAGATTCGGGTACGTATCTCGGCGTGACTGTGAAATTCGTGATCTTAGTACCGCCGGAGTTAAGGACACGGAGCTACGGTTCGGCGAATAGTACGTATATCGGGAGCCCATTCACTACCTTGTTGCAATACGACAGATTTAAACTACTTTAAGAATTTACGATTTACATAGATGGCTCTTTCTTCCCGAGAAACTTTTTCGTCATTTTTAAGTTCTTCTATGTGGATATCATTGTAACATACATGGTGTATTAGACATGTTGTGTAATATTATAGATAATTGCGTGTTGTTTTAATAACTAGCGACCCGCCCCGGCTTCGCACGGGTACTATACCTACATATAAACCTTCCTCTTGAATTACTCTACCTATTAAAAAGCATGTCATTAAAATCCGTTGCGTAGTTTGACAGATTTAAGCGTACAAAGGGACATAGGGACAGAAAAAGTGACTATATTTTATACTATTTAGTGATAGTCATGATACACGCAATATTTTTGAAATCAGGAATTCTACGCCTAGTTTATTTTATATTTAACTCATGTTCTTAACTAATGTGCTTAACTTAATGAAGTAATACAGCAATACATTGTAATGAAAAGTGCGATTTATTGAAAGTACCTGGGGTAACGATAATTTTACTCCTGTGCTGTGTTGCTGTGGGTTGTTTTTTATTATGATAAATGTTCAAAAAGATATTCTTAGAAGGATTTGAACCCAGGCCTTTCAGCCGGGACAGACAGAGTCACTGTCGACTGAGTTCAGCAATCAATCAACAGTAACAAAGCAAAAACACAAGCTGTACCCTAGCTTCATTTGATTATTTACACGAAAGCTAGCAAATTTGGACGCTTAGCCAAGTTGCCAATCGCTAACGCTTAGTAGCGTATCGTAGTTTTCCCTCTCTGTCACTCTTTCATATTAGTGCGACAAAGACAGTTAGCTGCCTTTCGCTTACGATTGACGATCAAGCGTTAGCGATTGGCAACTTGTCTAAGCACCCTGGGTGCTTAGACTACGATACGATACTAAGCACTAGCGATTGGCAACTTGACTAAGCATATACTGATACCATACATTAAATCACTTTAGGTATCCTAGTTACAATCAACATTAAATACCGTGTGTAAATCTAATATGGGCGATAAATTAAACCAGGCATGTCATTCATTAGTGTGATCATGGTATATTACGAATTTTATTATGGTCTTACCTATTTTTTTAAGGATTTTCGGAACTCACGGAACTGCAATGTTAGTTAATATTGATATGGCAGTTATGTTATGTCATCTGCTTTTGAAAATTATTATTTTACGATTTACGCATTTAGCGACGCACACAATTTGTTATTTGCACAATTTCCACCTTCTGCGATTTGTAATAGTATTTACCTATGTAACCTATGTTTTTGTAAGTGAATAAATTTATTTTTAATTTTTGTTTTATTTTTTTGTGCACTTTTTGCGACCTGCACATTCTGTTATGTAACCCTTAAGTGAGTTTAGTGAAGTAAAAGTTATCTAAATGTGGTTATTATGTCCTAAACTAACCCTGTTAAGAGCTTCGCCCGTATTACACTTACATCCTGTATATCAAAGCGGCCACGGTGCTTAAAATATCTGGACCTGCCTACGAAGCTGGAGGTTCCGGGTTCGAATCCCGGCTAGGGCAATATTTGTGTATTTATTAATCACAAATATTTGTTCCTTGGTCATGGCCGTGTAAATATGTATTTAAGTGTCTATTATGTATCTATCTATTATATTATATCGTCGCTTGGTACTTATATCACAAGCCTTAATTGAGCTTACTGTAGTCGATTTGTGTAAGATGTCCCAAGATATTTATTTTATTTATTTATAACTCTAACACCATGATAATAGAGGCGTGCTCTGATACTTGTGAACACCCTAACCGCTCAGATATATCTGACAGCCGTACAACAAGCTTAAAACCACAACGTGGAGGCTACGTCTAAGTAAACATTGTGTGGCTTCTTGCTGTTTGGACCGCAACGTCGGAGTCGGAGTTACCCTAAGTTGAATACCAACAGGATACCTATCCAAAGCTTTGCTATAATACAGTGTGTAAATCTAATACGGGCGATAAATTAAACCAGGCATGGGATTCATTCGTGTAATCATGTATTTCAAGGTTTTTTTAAAGTTACTCTTAATTACGACCCAACAGAATTTTTGTTATTGTTGACATGTCAGTTATGTTATCTGCTTTTGAAATTAGCTGTCAACGAGTGTTTAACTCGCGTATGTTGCGCGCCGAATTATTTTGTATGGAAAATTTTGTTGCTCTAATTTTAAGTAAAAGTTATTTGAATGTACTTATTATGTCGTAAACTAACACCCGTTAAAAGCTTCGCCCGTATTAGACTTACACCCTGTATATGATATAATACACGCTGTAACATGAGGGAACCGAATAACTCTAACTTATTCCTGAGGTCGTAAAAAGCCAAACATTTCATGTGAACCAAGGCCGATTTTTTTAGATATATTTTAATACACAGAGAAGCTGGAGGTTCCGGGTTCGAATCCCGGCGAGGGCATTATTTGTGTATTTATTTATCACAAATATTTGTTCCTTGGTCATGGCCGTCTATGTATTTAAGTATCTATATTGTATATATCTATTATATATATCGTCGCCTGGTACCCACATCACAAGCCTTAATTGAGCTTACCATGGGACTAGGTCGATTTGTGTAAAGATGTCCAAAAATATTTATTTATTTATTATTTATTGTATGATAAATGAAATCAGGTATTTAAGGATATCGTTCAATTGTGCGCGTACATAAGTAGTACATTCAATTCATTCTTTAAAAACTGACTCGCTATCTTTCGTTGATCGATGGAAACACCAAAGGAAACAATACGAGTACGAGTGTGGGTTCCCTTTGAAATTGATATGTGTCTGAAGCCAAACTGAACAGGGTTAGATAAGCTTACTGGATTCGATTTGATTTCGCCATTGTATCGCAAAAGTTATACCACTTTAAATTTGAAGAATGTTGGCCGTTGGGCTGTTGTGATTTATGAAGCTAAAAGTTCTTGGTTTTGAATTTTGACCGATGAGTTACGGATATTTTAGTTTTAATGTAGGTATAGGTAGATTGATATAATAGTTAAGTATTTAATAATATATGACAATGTTGTATACACTTAATTATCGAGTAAGAGATCTATAATAAAATAAGTCTTTATTGCACATTGCACTCCTGAAATTATAATACAAAGAAAAAATTATTAACCTCTCAAAGTGAGTGATTAGTTCGAGTTCAATAATATGGAAAAATCAGTTTTCCATGTACGTTTTCGATGTTGGTTCCATACTGAAAGTTCATCGTGATGGTTGGTAGACTCACTCGGTAGTGGGAAGGATTGTCGTTCCGTTCCACCCTGTATAATTTGCCATTTTTACTGACGTGACACTCGTTTCTTGTATGAATAGTCATTTACTGAGACAGTTGGCTTAAACATATTGTGATGGAGGCTTAGGCCCCGACCACGGAAAGTCCAGAGAAAACACATTTTCAGTCTTCCAATTTGTTTTAATAGCAGTGTTTTACCTTACAATAAAACACTTATTAAGCGAAACACCTTATTCGAAACCTACATAAATATTTGAGAGTGGCAATCTTGTTTACTTTGACGTGACGGTTGCTGATTTGACTATACCCTACTCCATTTTACCCCCACTACCAGTTTCCTGTTTCTGCCACCAGGGTGGGGGGCGCTCGGCGAGAGCCGGTGCTCGCCCCATCGTCGTTGGTTCTCAAATTAATGTTTTATTTACATGTTTTGCAATGTTCCACAAAAACAATGATATAATAGGTAGATACACCATCATAACAAAAACTACACAAAGGTGAAGGTGAAGTGAAAGTAGCAAAATTTGTAGTGAGTTAGTGAAAAGTAACTTTCTGTGAGAGTGGATCATTGCATTTTAATCTACCGCCAGGCAGGATTAAAAACTGTAGGTTTCGAATAAGGTGTTTCGCTTAATAAATGTTTTATTGTAAGGTAAAACACTGCTATTAAGCTTCTGCACCGTTATTCGAAACCTACATAAATATTTGAGACCTGTTTGTTATCGCCTGGTGGCCAGACACCAATGTGAATCATATGAAAACAACTAAGTAACTGGTAAAGTTACAGTCGTATTCATGTGTGATGAGAATAAGAATGTTCTTCTATATTATGAAATTATGATATATGGATAAAAACACATAATATACAACAATAAATGTTTATTGAAAAACAACAAGTTTATTTCAACTTAATCTAGGCTTATCTTAAACCTGAATACATTGTTACATAATTATGTGTAACACATATTGTAATAATCAACTGGTAGAAAGTACAAAATGACTAAATGTACATTAGTTATTTCAATTATGTTGTATTGTAATTTATTCTAAATAAATAAATCAAACATGTATGTATTTTTTATTTATTATGTACCCTTAGCTACAAAGTATTCCATAAAATCTTCTTACAATTATATTTCATATTAATACGGGAGTAAAACATTCAGTTACAGCTGAGACGGGTGCAGATTGTCGAATTTCTCTACAGTAAAATTAGGAAAAAATGTTTCGAGAGTTTTTTAATAGCTGTACATGATGCGGCCTTGGGCGTGCCACATGTTGTTAGAAATAGATAGAAAGACCTACAAATCCCATGTCTCTCGTGAGTAATTAAGCTTTCTAATTAAATAATGTGATATTTTGAGTTAAATGCAAACAAATAACCTTCTTTAATCCATTACATTATAGGGTTTAAATTCTTACATTCTTGATTTTGAGTTAAATGCTAGCCTGACAGAGGCACAGCCAGTTTTGACCCAAACATTGGCCAACATATTATGGATGTATCACATACAATATAATCATTTCTTTACAGATAGTAAAGTAAGGTCATAGAACCTAATAATATATGATCTGAACATTTCCAAAAACTATTTTCCACTAAAGCCACTTTTTAACCAGTCTACTGAGGTAGGTCGGTATCCCATATAGGTACTTACTTTGTTTACTTTTGGAGTTGCGTTGCAAGCGTATGTGACGCTAAGTTCATCTGCATATTAAGGTCTATTAAGGTAGCAATCGCAGACTTTTACACTTATGTGGTTTACACTTATAGGAGATGCTTACTTTTTGATGAAAGTTTAATATAAATGCAGCAAAATCGGAAACTCGCTTATTATCATTTTAATTCATTTATGAACGGAGCTTATATAACATCTATCGCAATTTCTTGCTATTATTTGGAGGGTGTTATTTTCTAAAAAGCAAATTCAAATTGCATCGGTGTTGTAGACAGATCTATGACGATACTGTTCTTTGCGAAACCAAATTGATAACGACCACTCGAGGCGCTGTCTCGAGGTTAAGGTCATAAGCGTCATGCACAACGCGTCGCTTACGACGTTTATGTCACAAAGATTTTTATCAACGGCGGGTGGTAGTCTTATGTCACAAATTCGATTAGTTCGCTTTATTTTCACTTTTTAAAGTCACTTTCTGCATTAAATATTTGTTTAATCACGTGTAAAATATTCACTTGCACGATTTGTTTAAAGTTTGTATACAATCACTTAAATTTCACAATAGTAAACAAATGATTTTTAAGCTACTAATGAGCAGTGTTACGCGTCGTGCGTTCGCGCTACCCTCTCGTTCCTCTTCGTTCCTTAGGAAGGCAACTACTGAATTGTTGTCGCTTTATATTATCAGGGACGAGTTTGCTAAGTAATGGCAACCACATTTTAAGGAATTTAGGACCGCGAGCTTTTTTCTTTGATTTGAATCAAGGCTTGACTCTTCTTGGCTCTATTTCCCGCATAATTTTATATTTGCATTGTTTATCGAACATGACAGTTCGAGCAGCGTTTTCATTGGTATAGGGAATCGACAATGTATGAGCTGGTGAAGGAGACTCGCGCAACATGCTAACAGGGCTCTGTGATTGAGACGACCACGGGGGTACCGGAAAACTGGCGAAGTTTAGGGAGCCCACAATGCTTTGAATTTCGTTTACACAGGCGGATTCTTGCTTCAAAAGAGCATTTGTTTCAGGGCCAAGCATTTATTTTTGTTGGCACGAGGGTCCCGACAAATTCCCAGGTATTCTATGATCCTTCGAGGGGCAAGGATAGACTTGGCATGACTGACCTGTCAGCTCTCTAGTTGCTAAGGCTTGTCGTGATAAGGACCGAGGGTCCTTATTTGCTAGGAGAAAATCGTCTAAATTGACTAAATCTCGAATAAACCCTTTTCTCTTTGGATCTGGGCAACCCAATTGGTCAGAGATGACCTCGAGGTAAGCAGGTCATCCGCAGTTGACCTGTTTGCTATTGACAATCAGTCTTAGAAACCGTTTGTGCACAGGCAGATGGAAATAGGCGTTTAACAGATCTATTTTTAGTAGCCAATCTGAGGGCTGAATGAACCCTGAAATTCGGTGCTTGTTCACCAACTTGAACTATATGATCGGTAAGTATAGACTTCCATTTTTTAAATTGAATATTGGACGTAACGATCCGTCGCTTTTTGAGGTTAGGAACATCGGCGAGACGAAACAGTGTAATCTGCTGGTTCTAGCACGCCCGCCCCAATCATTGTTTGAATTGTTTCTTGCATTTGGCAATGGTAGCGGGGGGCCTTAGGTAAAACGGAATTCGACAACCTTGAATCAATTTTATTAGCGGTCGTGGGGTATTTAACGATTATCATCTTTCCACAATTGACCCGCTCGAAAACTCTTGCAGCTAGAATTTACTAGTTCGCTCAAAGTCCCTGCGTGGGAAGATTTGACCTGCGGTCCTTTCTAGAGTTCGGGTAGTATTTAAATAGGCATAGGAGTCTTGGGGCCTCTGGCCCACGCTACGCCGGCGAGGCTTTCTTTGGCCTTGGCTAATATTTGCAATTAACAGGTCCAGATGGCCGAAAGGGATCGAGCCAGCCCATTGGTAAGTTATAATTGCCATGCGCAGGCAATGGTAAGAAAGGCTTAGGCATATTCATAAAGCAGTGAGACTGATGTCGAATGCCCTGCGGCGTGGGCTCTTTTTGAGTATTACTACTACCCAGATCAGCACTTGCTTGCGCAGCAGGCTTAATTTAGGTTGGCAGACAGAACGGCAAAACGTTTTTGTAACAAAGGTCTAGGCATATTCAGAAAGTAGTTAGACTGGTCATAAATGCCCTGCGTGGGCCCTTTTTAAGCATAACTACACAGATTTGAACTTGCTTGCGCAGCAGGCTTATTTTGGTTTGGCGGTCAGACCGGCAAAATAGTTTTTGTAAGAAAGGTCTAGTCATATTCATAAAGCAGTTAGACTGTTCGTAAATGCCCTGCGTGGGCCCTTTTTGAGCATAACTACACAGATTAGCACTTGCTTGCGCAGCAGGCTTATTTTGGGTTGGCGGTCAGACCGGCAAAAAAGTTTTTGTAAGAAAGGTCTAGTTATATTCACAATGCAGTTAAGACTGTCCGTAAATACCCTGCGTGGGCCCCTTTTTGAGCATAACTGCACAGATTAGCATTTGCTTGCGCAGCAGGCTTATTTTGGGTTGGCGGTCTGACCAGCAAAAAAGTTTTTGTAAGAAAAGTCTAGTCATATTCATAAAGAAGTTAAGACAGTTCGTAAACGCCCTGCGTGGGCCCTTTTTGAGCATAAGTACACAGATTAGCACTTGCTTGCGCAGCAGGTTTATTTTGGGTTGGCGGTTAGACCGGCCAAAAAGTATTGGAAATTCCTCAGAGTTTTTAGATAGCTGAAGGATTATTTTTGAAAAAAGTAATACTTATGAGCTCGGAGGTAATCTTTTTTATGGACTCTTTCACAATTTTATATAATTAAGGAGGATACAATTAGGGGATGCAAACCGTTTTTGGAAAGTATAGAAAAAATCGGTGAATAACCGGTTATTCATTGTAATCACATACAAATAAAACCCGGTTTGCACGCCCTATATACAATCTAGTCTCTGTTGGATAAGGTCAGCGCGGTGACCACATGTTAGTCGCAATATTCGCGATGCATCATTAGTATCTTATGAAAACTACCCAATAAGCTTTGATTTTATTTTCTAACGTCTGAGGAGATAGTTCATACTCATCGTTACGAGACCATGTGAAAAGCAGATTCTGCAGCTTAATTTGAAAAATTTATGGCTTTAATTTCATTTGCCTACAAAGGCCGATTGGGAGCACTAAGGATTTGTACCTCTGAATATCGGACGCTTGATCAGTTTCGGAATCAAAATGTTGAACAAAGGTTATAAGGTCAACATGAGCGGGCGAAAATTTTGAAACGGACGATTCTTTTAAAACAGTGTTAAATGCAACTTTAGTGTCAAACCACTATCATTAACAACAGGCGGTTCAAATTTCCTCAGCCTCGTATAACTCGCCGCTCACGTTGCCCTCTATTTCAAGGTATATTACTCATGGATTACAACATGTCACCAATACAGTTTTGGATATCGCCAACCTGTTTTGTAATTTGTTCTATGGCATCCTTACTCCGCCTTCGGCTCCCATGCCGGAGTGGGTATAGTATCTCCTGAATCGGACAATGAGCTAGTGCTTGATGCACTAAGTGTGTCCGACGTCGTTATTTTGCAAAAAACTCTGCAAAATAAAATAGGATTAATTACAGATTTTATATTCGAACGGTAAAACCGTTACTTTTCAAAAATATAATTTATATATTCACTTACATGAACCGTACGTCTCGGTAAACGAGACACCAATGACGATGGGGCGAGCACCGGCTCTCGCCGAGCGCCCCCCACCCTGGTGGCAGAAACAGGAAACTGGTAGTGGGGGTAAAATGGAGTAGGGTATAGTCAAATCAGCAACCGTCACGTCAAAGTAAACAAGATTGCCACTTTCAAATATTTATGTAGGTTTCGAATAACGGTGCAGAAGCTTAATATTTTTATAATATTTTCTGTTCATCGTAAAAGTTATTATCTGTTTACATCTCTTTCACGTGATTGCATCTCTAAACTTTTAAAAAGCGCCACCAGTGGCGCTGGCCGTCACAAAACATGAAATCAAGCAAACTACTCAAATATTCAATTAAGTTACAACATTATCTAATTTAACTAACAAACCAAATTATGAAATGTTGAATAAAATGAACAACAGTTTATTATAATTATTTCTATCGTATTATTTTAAACATAAAATAAAAGTAGGTTGCAATTGCAACCTATCCAAGATTCCGCGAGTATTCGTATAAATACTATTTAAACAAAATGTGACTTTTATATTAGCAAATCGTGAGAAAACCAACGGAAAATTATAATAACAATTAATTAAATCAATCTTGTTGGCGGCGTGCTGTAATAATATTTATTTACAAACATTAACACTGTAATTCGGATTCTCGGCTGTATAACCCATGACAATTATACAGCTCTTATGCTGATTGCATGTAGACTTGTGTTCATATTTGCATACTCATATTGGCTTAGGCCAGGCAACTAGTTAGAATATCGTTAGCAATTTACTTGCCTCACCAGTTGTGTGCATGTCGAATAGTCATTGAAAGTTTTTAGAGTCGTTTTTAACGGCTTCACTAGCCTAGTTGGTTGTAATGTAACTGTCTACGAAGCCGGAGATCCTAAGTTCAAATCCTAGTAAAGTCATATAATTATGTGAGCACGGATATTTGTTTCTCAGTTATAATAATTGAATAAATATCTTAGGACATCTGACATAAATCGACCTAGTCCCACGGTAAGTTCAATTAAGGCTTGTGATGGGGCTACTAGGCGCCGTTATGTATAGATAGATACCTACTTAAGTACAGACACAGACAGCCACGACCTAGGAGCAAATATTTGTAATAAATAAATACACAAATTATGCCCTCGGCGGGATTCGAGCCCGGAAAGCTCCAGCTTTGTAGACAAACTATCAACTAGGCCCAGATTTATGGTCTGTTTAAGTGTGTATTTATCGTATATCGTGTTATCGTCACTATTGTCCATCTCTCAGTCATTCTGACCAAGTCTTTTGCCAAAACAATGTTTGTATTCACATTCATATCGCAAATATTTTGACACACTTGTATCGCGAAAAATTACTCTCATTTGGGCCGCATCCACTCGAAAGATTGGTATCGGAAGCCGACAATCGATTTTATCAAAAACAGTAAAATACCTTCTATCTTCTTATCGATTTATTTCAAATAATCGTATGGACTTTTTGCCGGTTTATTATGTTGATAATTTGGCTTACTTGAGTCACCGTCCGTCTCGTAAAATGACTGCAATAATACCAGTTCAAATAATAAATAAATATCTTGGTACATCTTACACAAATCAACCCAGTCCCACGGTAAGCTCAAGGCTTGTGAAGTGGGTACCAGGCGATGATATCTATATTATGTATTATTATAATGGATATATACATATAGATAGATATTTAAATAGATACGAAGCCATGACCAAGGAACAAATATTTGTAATGAACAAATAATACCCACGCCGGGATTCGAACCCGGAACCTCCAGCTTCGTAGCAGGTAGCAGTAGGCTGACAATAATTATGAATATGATATTTGCCCATAAAAGTTAGAGAATTTGTCTACCCTGTCTAACTGCAAACTGATTTGCGTTTATGTTCATTTGACAATGTTTGTATTTTTTTAAGGCACGTGCTTTAAACTAAAAGATTATTTTTGTCTATTCTTTTATTTAAAAGCGTTGTGTGATCGTGGAGTTATTTTGCTGTGCACCCCAACAAAATGGTCGATCACAGAATAACAGAAAGCTTACCGCAAACAATCGATGCGTTTCATCTCGATTGTACTAGCAAATTCGAATAACCACGGTTCCGTTTTTGAATAACTACGGAACCCTACACTGAGCATGGCCCGACATGCTCTTGGCCCGTTTTTATTTTATTTTCAAAGCATTAATGTCCTGATTTGATGAAATTCGGTTAAGGAAAAACTTTCGTGTAATCTGATAAGGGTCATGTGACTGCAGTCATTGTCCTGTTTGATGCAACGATAACCCAGTTATGGTTGCAGCTGATAAGTGCCTGTGATCATGGCGTACTGCAGCATGACAATCAATAGGAGTCACTCGTCTAAATACTTTTACAAAATTGACAAAAAATGGAAAAAAGGCGCATAAACTTATGAACGCGACTGAACCGTGACGTAGTCATACTGGTTGTGCAGCTGGGTGATTCTTAAAAAAAGTTCAGCAAAAAAAAATAAAAAAGTTTTTTTTCTTTACTGTTTTTCGCAATGTACATCGAAAGTATATACCAAAAGCATATTTTTGATGAATGTGGACAAGCTTAATACCATTGGAAAAGGCAAAAAAAAATTGCATGTAAACACGGTTGTGACAATGTATGACACGGACGTGACATATTTGCAATAAATGTTAAAATTGATGTGTTTAAATTCGTAATATCATAATTTATTATGATTAATCAATAAAATATGCCAAAAGCATATTCTTGATGAATCTGGATAAGCTTAATACCATTGGAAAAGGCAAAAAAACCATGTAAACACGGTTGTGACAATGTATGACACGGACGTGACATATTTGCAATAAATGTTAAAATTGATGTTATTAAATTCGTAATATCATAATTTATTATGATTAAGCAATAAAATAAAGCAACGAAATGGTTTCATTAACAGTATTTATTTGTATTTTTCTTCAAAACAGTAAATAATTATTTAGATATCCCTTTTACAAGGGTCGTCTGAAAAGTTTCTGGTCTGACAATGGAGAATAACTTTTTAAAAAAACCTCCTTGGTACTACAACCTTACTTTTTTCTGATGGTAAATGTCAAAATTGGCGCCATGTTATCGATAAGTTTTTTTTATAATTACTGATTTCCTGAAACAATACCTACAACATTTCTAATATGCCAGATACAAATCTTGGCTCGGTGGACAGAGATTTTCAAGAACGAAGGGGTAATTGGGGCCTATTTTGAAGAGCAAGACGGCAACTACTACTTGGCCTTGTTAAAATCATGGGAGCATCGTAGCGTAGGGACAATTGTATAGCCTTACAAGTTACAAGGAGCCTATGTTGAAAAGTAAATAAAAAATATAACACAAAACGACTTGTTTCTATGTCATATGTCAGGCCAGAAACTTTTCAAATCCATGGGAAAATGGACAAAATAAAAATTCTCAATAAATAGTGTACACTAAATATTCTAAATTATCTATAATAACAGTTTAAATCCGTAGATTATCTAAATGAAACGAAAATGTCACGACCACGTGTTATATATGTCACAACCACGTACTCAATAAGTCCATGGCCGTGACGTTTTTTTCATATCGTGGTTGTGACAATTTGAGACGTGTTCGATATAACCTAAAAGCTAGCCATGATCTCACAAATCTTAATTAATTATCAGGAACTACACTGTGTGAGGTACATGTTATGTTTCAAACAATAGTGTGACATTGTTACTTACGTTTAAAAGCCAAACACGGCGTTGACGTGTTAAGGTTGTCCCTTTTTATAAAAAAATACGGAGAAAATTTTCTTGAGACACACACAACGTTTAGTTATTTGCAAATTTGACAACAACACAATGTTGCTGTTCTAAAAAAACATAAAAAGGGTTGCCAATATTAAAGACACTTTTTTACAGAGATCCGTATTTTTATAGTAACGTACACGGTCGTGACACAAAAACTACTCACACATTTTATTCTGATGTAAATCATAAATAGTAATGGTTATTGAGATTTCTATAGTATTATCTTATAAATCAAACATTAATGTTGCATAAATGCTGTAATATTTTGCGTGAGAATTTGACAATTCACCAGAAAAAAAAATTATATTTTCGAATTCGGCAATCTCACACAACACGGTCCGTGACATTTTGGGGTTAGCAATTTTTTTTTATAGCTGGCTAATAACTTTATGGCAAAAATGATGCTCTGACATGATATTAGTGGTAATTTACTACGTGAATTAATACACACTTTATATATTTTCCCACAAAATATATTCGATTCTTACATATCACAGAAAAAAATGTAAGAATAAGAATCACCCAGCTATGACACGCGCTGGGTGGCAAACAATTATGTTTTTTTTTCTGTAGTAAGTTATTCTTTATAATTTTGTATAACACATAAATCACAAGTACACACCATATTTTAATGCAACCAGCAGAGTCGTCTAAGAAACGAAAAGACCAAGGTGTGAAATGTCACGTAGTGGCAGTCAAATTGTTTATTTTACCTGTATTTTTAATTCACAGGGTACTTACATATTGTCGGTTCTCCAATGTTGAAGATGTTTGTCGAAATTTCGTTTAGCTTAATTGTAGCACAGGCATGTAGACTTTTCAACATCGCTTGCAAATGTCACGTACCTGAAAAATAAAACAAAACATAATTAATGAAAATAGCCAGATAAGGTTTACTCTCTTGAAGACTTGGAGTCATTAAATATTATAGATATTATTGGTTGCTTGTGGTTTCTAAATACAATCGCAAACATAAATGAATACTTTTCAACATTGGCAGTAGTACTTTTATCATAGTAAGAATTTGTCAAAGTATAAATATTATTTATTGAATAAAAACAATTTACTGGTCACAAATAATACCAAAATGACTAGTCAAAAAAACCTCCCCACATCATCTAGGCGCAAAAGTGCCCATCACGTTTGCGGCATTGCCATGCTGAATCACGATTGTTAATTTTTGCACCATGGGGGTTACCATGACGTACTGATGCGGTTCAGTTTAGGGAAAGGTACAGTGATATACGACTTGCACAGCCTTGTCCCTTTCTCTCAACTTAAACTGAACCATTAGTACGTCATGGTAATCCCCCTGGAATGTCCCGGAGCGAGGATCAAGACCTCTTTGTCGTAAACGCCGCCCAGTCTCCGCGACAAAAAACATAATTAAGAAAATTCTGTATTAATAGATATCTTGTTTTTCATAGGAAACGTAACTTTTTGCGATGATGATATCGTTGCTTATCATGAACACCACTGTATTCCAAAATAGTACGCGCCTACAATTTGAATTCTAGTGCTTCATTGTTAGAATTCAAATTACGACAAGATAGTGTCTTGAAATGCAAGGTTGTTCAAATGATATTGATAAGCATCGATTATGACATATTAAATTATTTATGCCAACGGGCTTACAGTTACAGTAGAAGATGCCCAGGATCGCGCAAAGTGGAGGAAATGTAGCAGGAAAGCAGACCCTGGCAAAGGCCGGGATAACGCTAGGTAGAAAAAGAAGAACATCGCTGAAAGTAAAAATAAACTGCAGTACTTTTCCGACATACAAAATACTCTTACTCTTAGATTACTTATACTTGTAGCAAATTTCCCGGTCATTTTATACTAGTTTTCTCAAGACTGGCCAGCTCTCGCGCATCGAACGGAACTCGCTAGGATGGTATTGGCCATTGCGTGCGTCTGCTGAATACAAATGCTTCGCCAAATTGATTTATTACGCTCATTGAATCATTTATTACGGCAGTTGTTTTAGATTTTACGTGATTCCTGGAACTGGAGACGATTGGAATTATTTAGAGCATTGTTTTTTTGTTGCTTTGGTAAATTTATGTAAACGCAGTGAGTTTCTTTCAATTTGATAGCGATTAAATTTGTAAAAAGCATGCGGCAAGCGGATTGGCGATTGATGTAATGTGCCGACTATGATGATATTGCTGCCCGTCATCAAAGTCAGTGACACTTCAATCCTTTACCCGACTCTTACGACACCCACGGGAAGAGTTGTTGGGATGGTGACAAATGTATTCTTATTGCCGTCACCACACTCCAAAAAAATTCATCAATGTCAGGGTCGATCCTACCCAACCCGCATCCCGGACTCTACCTTTACCAGATCATCGGTTGACCTTATAACTATCCAATCTGTGGTCGCCACTCAAGAACTTTTTGGTGTTCCCAAGTACCCATCAAATGTATTTTATTTATTATACATACAATTTTACAGAATAACAAAGATCCAAGGCACTGTGAAAACTAAACACAATTTCATAAATACAATAATACACATGGCAAAAGAGTAAATTATCATTTCATAGACTTTATCCCAAACTTTGAGGGCCCACGCCCACAGCTCCGAAGCAATGCTCATGTTTACTTGGCGACGCTAGAAAGACGCTAAAGGCATTGTACACAACGTGTGTCACGATGTTTATTTGCAAAAAGGCTTTCAGGAAGTTAATTTCCGTTTTGTTTTCTTCCAAGTCATGTTACCGATTTCCCCGCCGTGACATCGCCAGTTTTTATTACATCGATTATGGAAATTTCTGGATTTCAAAAGCAATATAACATCCAATATTGTTATGTCACAGTTTGTGAAGCAATTTCAGACTGTTCTAAGCTTAACCTTATAAAATTCTCGTTTCAGGACATAAACTGTAAAAATGTTAGAGTGATACATATATAAAATAGATTGAACATTTTTTGTTTACGAGACTAAATGGACGTTTTCCAAAGAATAAATCCCAAAAACCTGATTCTTCCAGATATTCGAATTGTCTAGATCGAATCAGCCCGTAATTTGAAATGAGCTGCACAGCCAGATCTAGATGAAACAGGTTCTCGGGATTTTTTTTGGATATCGCCCAAATTCTGAATCTTCGGGATTTTTCTTTGAATTTTTTTGACATTTAGAATATTCGGTAAAATACAATACTAGGATTTGTCCCGGTCTAAAGTTCAACTCATTTTCACTTTTCCGTAAAATACTAAATTTAGCAGGAAAATAGACAGTCTTTTGTCGAAGTTGCTTAAAATCATGATAATTATGACGGCGTTTTGCGTAAAATATGATTATATCGCCGCCCCCGGCGAATACTAAGATAACTGCCATTACCATGGTTTTAGTGTTATGTCATATTTGAAATCTGTGGGTGCTAATGCATCTGTTGAATTTTTTTCGGAATTTTTATCCTTTTATTTATGGAGATAAAAAAAAATGCAATGTTATTCTTTGATTTTATTGATCTCTTAAATTGCCAGAATAAACGTCTATGAGAATAATATCAAAAATGATTATTAGACCTTACGCTATAAACGCTCGTATCATGATATTCGCGTGAAAATCATTCTACAACAAAAAGACATCAGGCAGTTATTGATTGATTGATTGATTGATTTATTCAGAAACAATACAAGATTGTGTTTGAAAAATATCATTATCGTTATCATTTTATTCTCGTATTAAAAATCTTCTGTCTGTTCGGATATCGTCCTTTAGTAACGATTATCTATTTGTGCGAAACATTAAAACGTATTATCTTCCTTTTCATTTACATACGTTTGACAATCAAAAATTGAAATGGCAGATACAGTACCGCGGGAAATTCCTAAAACGTACCTAGTAATGTTTGAGTGCTAAATGAGAAACGAATCAGTGCGTTCAGCGCGACGGCTCACCCTACGCGAACCACTCACGCTGTCAGTCTATCAGCCGGAGGGCCGCAGGCCCGACGGCTAGCCTTACGCGAACCACTCACGCTGTCAGTCTATCAGCCGGAGGACCGCAGGCCCGACAGCTCGCCCTACGGGAACCACTCACGCTGACAGTCTATGAGCCGGAAGGCCGCAGGCCCTACAGCTCGCCCTACGCGAACCACTCACGTTGTCAGTCCATGAGCTGGAGGGCCGCAGGCCCTACAGCTCGCCCTACGCAAACCACTCACGCTGTCAGTCTATCAGCCGGAGGACCGCAGGCCCGACAGCTCGCCCTACGCGAACCACTCACGTTGTCAGTCCATGAGCTGGAGGGCCGCAGGCCCTACAGCTCGCCCTACGCGAACCACTCACGCTGTCAGTTGTCAGTCTATCAGCCGGAGGACCGAAGGCCCGACAGCTCGCCCTACGGGAACCACTCACGCTGTCAGTCTATCAGCCGGAGGACCGCAGGCCCGACAGCTCGCCCTACGGGAACCACTCCCGCAGATAGTCTATGAGCCGGAGGGCCGCAGGCCCTACAGCTCGCCCTACGCGAACCACTCACGTTGTCAGTCCATGACAATGTCCATGTCGCCCTACGCGAACCACTCACGCTGTCAGTCTATCAGCCAGAGGACCAAAGGCCCGACAGCCTCGCCCTACGGGAACCACTCACGCCTGCAGTCTAATTAATAGGTTTTCATTATTTAATTTAAAATGTTGAATGTTATGTTTCAATCATATTATTTCACAAATGTGTATTTTTTTTTTCTTGTTCCCAATTGATACACTATACTGTATCGTAGAATATGTTTAGACTGGATTTTGGATTTTGTGATTATATTTTAGGTTATTTATTAATGTTGACGTGTAAACTGGCTTTATAAAATAAATGACTATGACTATGACTATGACTATGAGCCGGAGGGCCGCAGGCCCTACAGCTCGCCCTACGCAAACCACTCACGCTGTCTGTCTATCAGCCGGAGGGCCGCAGGCCTTACAGCTCGCCCTACGCGAACCACTCAGTCTAAGTCACTGTCAGTCTAAGCCGGTGGGCTGCAATTTTGTATGCTTCCGTAACTTTGGGGACAATACTATAATATGTAGCTATTAACGTTTGGGTTCATTTTATAAACATGCCTTCTTTTGGACCGACTAAACAAGCGAATCAGAGGGTTGTAGGCCAGAGCTTAGCGCTATCATGCTACTAATGGAATAATGTAACATGAAAACGAAGCTGAGGGCCGCAGGCCCAATATACCCAGTGCTTCCAGGCTACGCGACGGAAGAGTGTTTCTCTAAAACAAATCGGAGGGCCGCTGGCCCGACAGCTGGCCCTTGCGAAGGACGAAGGCACGAAGCGATTGCACAAGGCGCTACAGCTCGCGAGGCTGAAGGCCGAGCTGCCAGAGACCAGCACTACCATGCTACACAATGAAATAGCGTAACATGAAAACGAAACGGGTGGCCATAGGCCACCTGCGAAGGACGAAGGCCGAGCCTTGCACAGGGCCGAAGGCCCGGAGCATCCAAAGATATAAATATTAGTTAGCGATATACTTTCTCAAATGCATCGGTCATCGATGACGTCTTCCTAGGACTGACAGAAACAGATGCTCTAAATAGGTATAACATTTTCGGTAAGCCTTCAAGCATAATCGTTTTCCAAGACAGGTTTATTTGAATTTTAATGTCGTTTCTCTTACTCTTCTGACAGATATTCCATTAGTTCGAATAAAATTCGGGAATGCGATCGAACGGAAATGGTATTCCAATTCATATTATAGAACCCATATCAGTGCAGTTCCAGATCAAAAGTCACGGCACAGTGGAACGAAGAATGTTACCTGTGGTATTATGCTGGGCGTCAACAGTTCATAAGATGCAGGGAAGTGCAGTCGATCATGCCGTGGTTTATTTAGGTTCGAAATGTTTCGCTGCTGGACAAGCATAACTAAGAAGCTCTGAGTAGAGTTCATTCTTTAGACAGTCTACAGATTGAAGAATTAGATTGCACAAATTAACTGACAAGAGACCTTACAACAATGAAGCGTTAATTGAAATGGATAGACTGGGGAATAATACTCGTATATTACAAGTAATGAACTACAAAAGGGTTGAGTTTAGCTGATCAATAGATGTGTCATCAGCAAAAGTATGATACATAATTATGTACTTATGTGTAAACAAACATTATCCATAAGCAGTTTATCTATAATATATCCAGATTGAAAGCTAGTCGCACAATTTTTTTGGCCTCGACTCCGACAAAATTTTAATTTGGAAAGAATGTAAATAAACTTCTTATGGATAATGTTTGTTGATATATAGGTATATCATACTATTGCTGACGACACTATTGTTCAGCTGAATTCAACCCTTTTGTGGTTCGTTAGGTAAAGCTTACAAAACCGTGGATTTTATGAATGTCATGGTTTATTTTTTCTTTTTTACTATAAAAGCTTGTCTTTAAAAACATTTTTTACCTCTAATTTATTCTTTTATGATAAATTGATAATGGTAGTGAACCCTTGGCGCGCGAGTCCGACTCGCACTTGGGCGGTAATTTCTGGTATATAACTTATTTATAAGTGGATTTACTGCAAAATGTATAAACAAAGGACTTCACGTCTTATGGCTATATCAAATAATGTTAGAAAAATTCAGGAGACACCCGATCATAATAATAAAATTTTAGTAATGGTAAGTAATTAATTATAATAATCATTCTGCCAATTTACTTATTAGGTTTAAGTTTAACTATTTCAATTTTATTGTTCAATAAAATTAATGCCAATTACCATATTACAGTTTCATTTTTAATCTAGATTAAAAGCCTTTTTAAAAAAAGATTAACACTAAATTTACCGGAATAATGTGATATTGTAGTATTATACTCACTAGCTTGCACCCTGGTCACCCTCTGAATAAAATTGTAACATGATGGTGCAATATTTGGTGTTGGCGTAGCCGCAATGTGAATAAAATGATAATCGATATTATTATATCCTTGATGATGGTAAATTTTGACTAACTTTTTGTTTTTGAAATAACTTTTTTTCGGTATGTTTAAGAAGAGGTTACCCTATTTTTTCAGAATGCTATAAAAATTAGCTATCGTTAGAACTTTACATAATTTGCATACGTTTAGTATTAATGAAGTTAACGACAAAAACATGTTTTTATTTTCTCCTGAAAAATTAGGTTTTTGCAGTTATCATTTTATTCGCCGGGGGCGGCGATATATACTCTCATATGCAATCAAAGAAACTATCTTTTTCTGTGTCAAAGTTGTTTGACTGACCCCGGGTGGACTACCCGCTCTTTTCCTCTAAAATAAACGAATACGTAAGATCTCAGACCCGTAAGAGATATTGCTACAGATAAACGGGTTTTATATGTTAATCTAAGTTATAAACCTCTATTTGTATGCTGCAGTTCTCGATTTAATTCCGTTCAAAGAATAAAATATATAACATAGTGATTTAAATATTAAATGGATGTTTGTTACTAATTATCACCAAATTAAAAACCGACTTCAACCGATTTCTCCATCATATCACCATCATGAGACAACCGGACCATATAAGGGTTACACCAATTCGATAAAAAAAATTGAAACCTGTTTCTCGGAGATATTGAGTAACATGCATAAAAAAAAATATATTGAGTCAAATTGAGAACTTCCCCCTTTTTTGAACCTTTTCCATCCGTTCCGTCATAAACTGCTATTTCCTTGATTAAAGTAAAGTTTCCCGTTGCAAAAAAAAAGTTTGGACTAAAATACGCATTCGTGGTAGGTATCAAGCAAACGTATCAGTTTCAAAATAGTGTATTTGGATATAGAAAGTAGTTTACAAAAATACAACTAAGAACGAATAGGCTACAGTCAAATATTAGTGAATCATCCAATAATTGCTCGTTTTTTAACAGAAATTATGCTTTCCCCGTCTCGACAGGTATCGGTATCTTTACGTGCGTGTCAAAACAAGGTTCTACAGCGCCAGATTTTTTATTTACATTCGGAAGCAAAAAAATGGTCAATGTTTGTATCGATATCGCATTTAATACTATAAAAATAGTCATACTTCGATTGCTTCGATTGTAGTTACGTTTCAAAGATTAAATTTCAATTATATCAATGAGATAATGTAATCAAATATTTATCGGTATGTGATAAAAAGTATTCACGACCAGCCAAAGGGATAAGGCATTTGCCAACGAAAGGTGTGAAGATGCGTGCTGCTCTTGTTTTGATGGCCTTTGGCCTAGCCGCGGTCACAGGTATGTGGGTCAGAAATAGTTAAGTTAGTTGTGACGTCGTTGTAGTGTTTTGATTAAAGTGGATCATAGCCGAAAACCGAGATAAGGATGATACTGATACAGCATAAATGTATTTAGAATCGCATTTCTTCGATAAATGGCCACGTGGATAAACTCTGAGTATAGCTCTCTCATGACCGTGTTGTGAGGGCAGTGAGAATACATTTGTCACCACCCCAACTTTTCCAGCGGGTGTCGTTAGAGCCGACTGAGGGATTGAAGTGTCACTGGCCATTCTTGATAGTAGGTTGATGATAGGCAGCAGCGTCATCATAGTGGATACATGACTGCGCTGGCCAATCCACTTGTCAGGCGTGGTTATTATGGGCATTTACCTCCTAATGAGTCTGTACGCATAGTTAATAGGAGAGGCCTACGACCAGCAGTGAGATAGGCGGTTGATGTATGTGATGTGTAGCTCTCTCAAATGCTCTTTCTCAAAGCCATCAGAAACGACCACAAAATGGGGTTAATAACATAGTTCAACAAATTTTAAATCGTCAGTGGCAATAGGCAAGGTGCAATGAGCAAACAACATGGCCGAAATAAACAATATAAAGAGAATATTCGTGATGGTATTTGAAGTCGTAACAAGACACATTTAAAAACAGAACCGATGGTCATTAGAGCGAAAGATTCTTGAGTGGACCGAGTGGGGGCCTCTACAAGGTGGACTGATGAAGGTCGCAGGAGTCTGCTGGATGCAGGTGGCATAGGACCGGTCATTGTAACAATCTTTGGGGAAAGCCTGTGTCCAGCAGATAATGATAGTGGTCTGTTTTAGAAAACGATGACTATATCCTAGTATATTTTTCACCTTGCCATGAATACTCCTTAAGATTCATCCATATATACTGCCACCTATCAGTAATGTGCCACCTACACTAACGCTCTTATTCGAATATTTCAGCGGCGCCGAACAACATCCAAAGGATCGTCGGTGGCGATGTGACCAGCATCGAGCGGTACCCTTTCATGGCAGCCATGATGTACTCCTGGAACCTGCTCACCTACCATCAGTCCTGTGGAGGAGCGGTCCTCAACTCCAGGGCTATACTGTCGGCTGCACATTGCTTTGTGTGAGTTCATAGCCCCAATATTATAATACAACAAAGAATGAGGTTACGTATTCGAATCCCAGCGAGGTTCATCATCATCACCATCATCAGGCTATCTCAGTCCACTGCTGGAGGTAGGTAGGTCTTTCCTATTAACTATGCGTATTGCGTATATATATATACTCATTAGGAGGTAAATGTCCATAATCGCCTATGGTTAGTGACACATTAATATCTTAGTCGACTAATATGTCACCAACGGGCAGAATTGGAGCAGTGTCAAATAAGATTCTGCCCTGATATTGATGAGTTAATAGAAGAGGCTTACGTCCAGAAGTGGACTATCATAGGCTGATGATGATGATGATGATAATGATGATGATGATAATGATGATGGTTGAAGAGTGTGCAAAACTGCGAAGTGTGTGTGTGTCATATTACTGGTGTTAATCGTGTTTTATCCTCAATACATAAATGAAGTTAGTATTGCCTTAATTTACTTCTTTCGTAATTTCAATAACTTACGATCAGTATACACACTAAACGTTATCTGACCGCTAAACTAGCAGTTGATAAAAATAATTAAGAAAATTGCTTATCAATAATCCGGAATCCGGAATTAATAAAATTCATGAGAATAGCTTCGGTATGACTAGCGATTATATTATTAGTAAAAGGATGTTTAATGTTCAATAAGCGAAAGAATCACAAAGTATTTATGCCCTTTTAAAGGGTAACTTGTCTTTTCCGCGAATCAC
>JALPQI010014497.1:0-39655 GCA_025490895.1 Thaumatotibia leucotreta | reverse complement strand
AATCATCAATAGTAGACTCGTATACGTACGTCATCCGAGTTTTAATCGTGATTGTGGTTGATCAGTGCCACCTGGTTGGAAAATGGTTTTAGGTATTGCATCGGTACGCAGTGTAGACGAGCCCTTATTACCTAGTGACGTACTGAGTGCTGTGTGCAACCCGCTTTTCGGCAAAAGTGAGTGAGGGGAGTGTAGTTTCCTCCTTCGCCGCCCCTGCCAGCACTGCCCGCGGTCAGCACCCGCTCTAGCAGAGCGGCTTTGGTCGCGGGTAGGTACTCCATGATGAGGATCCTCTAAATGGATCGAAACTTGTCGAGCAATTATCGACTTAAATTACGTGAGTAAACCGTTTGATAAATATTTTAATATGGTTGAGTCTTAAAAATAGTTACAACTCTTCCAACAATTATTGGTTTGATCAAAGTACCTATCTCTTGTAGTGAGATAGGTTGATTTACTGTAATTTTTAATCGACTTCAAAAAAAAGGGGGATGTTCTCAATTCGACAGTTTTGTCTTGTTGTATGTATGTTCCCGACATCTCCGAGAATCGTGAACCGATTTAAATTTAATTTTTTGTGATCGAACGTGTATAACCCCGAGATGGTCCCGTTGGCACCAAGTCGGGTTCTAATGATGGGATCTTGGAGAAATCGGTTGAAGTCGGTTGTTTTTAAATTTTTAATTTGGTGATTATTATATTTTCTGCTACGGAAATGGCCGGTTTTTAACAACAAAATTTACCTGTTTGATTATCAAATGGCATACATTTTCTTTAAATTTCATAAGTATTGATTGAGAAATATATACGAGAAATTATTTAATTTCAGTCTCAGTTTTAACCCTTGACTACCTACGTCCTGTTTGTATCACACAACCACCTACGTGCGGTCATGGAGACCGCTTCTTCTTATGGGACCTGATTTATTTACTTTGGCGTGACTGAAGGGGGTTTAAATATATTAAATACACTTTAAATTGTTTCAGGCATTTATTAACCAACAAGAATTCAAAAATAATCAACATTTTGTATTTCAAACTTAACATATTTAATAACGTGTCGTATTTTCGATTACAAAACTAAGCATCCTTTAGGATATGAGATTACAAAATTAAAGAACATTAATATAAGTCTTTTCATTATAAAAAAATAAAATTAAGCAATCAATAATGCTATTTAACTATTTAATTTGGTTACAAATAAGATATTTTTGTAAAATTACATGCTTTTAAAATAACCATTCTTGTCTGCCGTCGACACACAATTTGTTCGAACATTCAAATTCAAAGCAATTTTCTAGTCCCGCGGAAGACGCTAATTATTTGCACGATGCTCTAAATAGGATCTCACTAGTTTTTGGGCAAGTTTCTTCATAAATTTGAACCTTTTGCAAAACTGTGTCAAACTATAGTAACAATTATTATGACATTTAAATGACACAACCACCTACGTGCGGTCCCCGAGACACTTACAAAACGTATCGTAACCACCTACATGCGGTCTCACAGACCGCCGATGCTAGTTTATTCCTCACCAAATCCAAATAAGTGCACGTCTGAACGAGTCGACAGCATGGCTGGCACTGCGGAGGGGCCCGGCAAAGGTACAAGGTCACAGAGGCGTGAGCGATGTACTTGCGTCCAGTTATTGTCAATTTTGTATAATCCAGTGTCTGTGAGACCGCACGTAGGTGGTTAAGGGTTAATATGGAATCAGTTTTTTGCTATTTTGGAACGTCTCCAAATACATAATAGCATATTTGTATAATATAGTCAACAAGGAAATCTATATTTATGATAAAAAATATTGGGTTTTTAAACGTATGTTGGTGAAGTGGCTAAAGAATAAAACTTACCATAAAACGGAGTTGTTACTGGAACGAATAAAATAGGTGGATAGTGACAATGTCTATATTCAATTATTCAAGGATACTAGTTATTATGATTTACACATGTCTGTTGACATTATGTACTGACGCTTTGGGTCTGGACATAATTATGTCTATGTTTTAAATGTAATAAACATGTACTCGTAAATGTATAATTAATTAATTAGATAAAAATAGCTCAAATAGATGTAAGGAAGAGCGGTACCTCCTAACACAAGCATATTAGCTTACAGGGAGGCACCAACTACTATGTATTTATAGCTATTAAGCATATTGAAAATATATATTTTTTTTATAATACCTATCCTAGAGAATAGGTACTTTCAAATGCATGTCGGCGGTTGGCCGGCATCTCTTGAAACGCCGCCTTTCCATTATTTCGCTAAGTGAGACCCGTTGTATCGTTAAAATCTCACTGTTTACCAATTTACTTAGTGACGTTTAGGCAGATCAGGATTTGCCTAAGATCAGATCAGATTATTCGTTCACCCCCTTATTCATAAAAGTCATCTTACTATAATTATTATTATTTGTCCTTTTCGGTCTTAAAGAGACATATTGATAAGTCCGGAGGAGACAAATAATACTTATTGGCTTGCTACGTTCGGAGATATTTATGAATAAGTAAGTCAGTCTTTGTAAAAGCCGAGTTCTATAAGATAGATAAGATAGGAGTAGAAACTCCTGACCTTTTTTTTTCAGTAACATAGCTATGTTAACTAATAAGAATATGTGTAAGTTGATCATTACACTCTCTGCTACGAGTATCTTATGCGTGCTCGCTTACAGTTTGCGCGCACAATACCGCCTCGAGTGTAATGATCAACTTAGTACACTTGTATCATAATGTACTAATTCTCAAACTTGCAATGAAATGTTGGCATTATGTACGTCAAATTAAATCCGGATGTACCTACCATCTCGCTGGTTCGACGATTGAACTTGATATGTAAAGGCATTTCATAACTACTTTGCAGTCTTAGGACTGCAAAGTACTTGCTTTAAAAAGTTAAATATATACCGGATTGTAAAGTGACAGAACATCTTGGCATTTCACCGTAAAAAAAAACTGATGTCAATGTGACCGGGTAAAAGATTATCTCAAATAGTTTAAAAAAAATGACGTGGAAGTTGTTTTCTTTTTATTATTTTCTAGATTCGCTTCGTTCTTTGACTTATTTGTTTGTGTACTGTTAAAATCACTTTATATTTTTTATTTCATTGCAAGTTTGGGAAAAGCACTATACAAATCTCGGGAGAAACAAGGTTACAGGCCGCGTATTTCTGTTTAGCCTCAGTACCTTCAGCCAGATATATCTACTGGGCCTGTAACTCTTCGTTTTCCGTCCTCTACCCATAGTAATGTACTATTAAATAAAAATCAGCTACTTCATACTAATTCAATTTATTTACAGATGAAGTACAAATTAATACAAAACGTAATTCTTCACTTAAATTAGTAATCTATATTTTTTCAGAACACATTACAGGAATTATCCGCATCCAATTGCGGATTACGGTACTAGTGTTACTATTTACAACAAATTATTGATTCCATCAAATCACATAGTGACATGTACAGTCGCCATCAAATATATCGGAGCGTTACAGTTTAGTTGTTTATTATGGCGTTAGAGTGCATGTTCAAATATTTTTGAGCAACGTGGCCTCTACGATCTGATAGCGACTGTACAGTCACGTCTAACAATATGTATACATTTCGGAACGTATGTCATAAGGATCAAACTCGTATACATAATTATTAGAGCCGGCCGTACTAGAGTTTGTGCGGAAAGAGAAAGCGTCTGGCAGCAAGGCACGCCTATGCATCTCACGTGTGTTCACTTTCTGAGCATACTTTATCATCAACTCACCATAATTAGGTTTACAATGTCTTGGTAGAAATATATTATTCTAATTCCAGAATCCAAAGCATCATTAGTAAGAATATCATCATTAGGTATCAGTTAAATTCACATTTCTTGTACATACATATTCAATTATACAATAGATTAAGCTCTTTATTCATAAACTTCTCTTTGCGAGCCGCTAAGTATCTGTATATTATAGTTTGTCCCTCTCGATCTCACAGACATAACGAAAAGACTGAAAAGACAGACAGTAATACTTGGCAGCATGCTAAGTTTAGGACACGTTTATGAATAAAGAAGTAAATACTTAATACATGACCTGTTGTAGTAGTGACGCGTCTGTATAAGGCATTAAATATGTGTCGTGTCTATTTGTATACTGCGATAAATTAAGTTAATGCACTTCAATTTTTACCTATAATCAAACAAGTTGGCACGTACGCCTTACAAGTTAATTTTGTCTGTGTCCCTGGCCCAAGTTAAACAACACAAAACTGTCCTACTTTTAACTAAATGATGATTGTTACAACTGGTGACTTATGATTATGATGGTACTCTTTTTACAATTTATTTTGTACAAACTGTTAACATGGCACCAGCATAATTAAGCTTACTGGACTCGAAACTCGCTTTTTATATTGAACGTACAAAAAATGTAATGTTACTTTTTACTACAGATGGTGTCTTTTTTAGGCGCTAGTGCGAGAAGTGGCTCATTTTACGTCAGGTCCAAAACTTCGGAGGGCCATCTTTACTAAAAAACGTCGTACGAGACACGTGCAAAAAGGAAATTCGTAACTCGTGTCGATTTAAAACACTCCCTTCGGTCGTGTTTTAAAACATTGCCTCTCGTATCGACTCTCATGTTTTTCGCATTTGTGTCGTAATGTACTATTTTCTGTGCGTGTGAGTGGCTTAACTATTTGTCTCAAAAATATTAGTCATAAACTTTAAATACCTACCTCCTATGTTCGTCGGCCAGCTCTTATGTCTAATCTATTCTGAGGTCATGATCCATGGTTTTTTATCCAGTCTTTGCCCTTTAGGTGCGCTATTGGATGTAACTCCCATATTCATTCACTTTAAGCGAAATCCCACATACCTACCCAGAGAGAAGAGAATGATAGTAAATATTAACACCGCGATTAAATAAAATTTAATACCGGACGACAGATTTAATACCTGCTTTGTAAGCATGTGGGGCTCCCTAATAAAATGTACGAACGTCCTCCATTCGAACGGGAATTTATTACGAACAAAAAACATTCTCAATGTTATAAATACCTACCTGTCCTAGCGTTCAGAAACTCACATAATTATGTATATAGAGTATCCCGAAAACTAAAGGACATGAAAGGAAAATACCTTAAATTAAATATCGTAGCCTTGACGTTATTTTTAAAAGTTAGTAACTGTACATACAAAAGCTTTTTACATAATTACTTGCTTCGTCTGGGAGTCGATCCAACTTAAATTTGAAATAAAAGCCCCTGTTTTTTGATTGACATAGCATTCTTATAGAAACAAACAACGTCAAATCTATGATTCAAATTGCAACAAAAATATTTACGAGACGAGTCAAGATTTATATTTGAAAATTTGTGAATAATGAAGAATTACTAACACAAAAATAACATCTTAGGTAGTCTTCTTTGAGCAAAATACTATATCTAAGATATTTAAGGTACATTTTCCCTATGTCTCATAGTTTTGGGACGCCCTTTACGTATAGCCATGGACCTGAGTATCTTGTTTGTCAAATCAAATTTTAATACATACCTACATAAAAACATCAGTATTTATTAATGATGTGTTCAGGTATTTTTAAATAAACGTATAGTTCTATTAACTATAACAAAATGGCATTTTTAACCCGTTTTTCTCACCGACCTTGGACTTTCAATTTCAACAGTTTCTAATAAAAAGTTTTCTCGCATAACTTCGTTTTATTTGGAACGCAATGTATAAAGGATAATTACATATCATTAGATTATTGAGGCAATAAGGCAGAGAAATACATCCTTAATTAGCATTTACATCTGTTTATAGGTGTTGTAGTATTAGTGTAATATTAGAAAGACTCATTTTTTATGAGATTTAGAAACAACGCTATCGATCACCTATTGATCTCTATAGGAGAGCGATAGCAATAGTTCAATAACTAACAAGATAAGTTTAGGCAAGGTTGTGGCTTAGAACACCAAGCTACTCTTGAAATTATACATTATGTGTTTGTGAAGAGAATCCATACAAACAATAAATATCCAGTTCTTTATTAGTCTCACTTAAGAAAACTGGCAGTTAACTGAATTGGTGCAGAATGCTGGTCCTTGTAAGCTGCGGTCGGTCAGGTGCATGGTCACATTTCTCGTAGTCATGGCCGAAGATCATTGTCGACATCGAGACGCCGTCGCACCCACTAAAACAAAGCATCTATTGTTAGAAAAAACTGGGCCTACTTCAAAATTTAGAACACACATGACCACACACATTATTGTTGTGTTACAAAAAAAGGCGCATTACAATACCGCATATCGTGCTATTTGTGTCGACATTTATATAAAACTTCGATTGCGCTGTATTATGGCTGATTTTTTTTATTTTGTGTTACATCTTATCATTATAACAAAGCACGATTATGAATATGAGGACATAAGAATCGAAAAAAATAGAGGCCGTAAGTTGAGCTTCTGAATAAAAAAAACATTTTCCAATGTTTTTTTACAATAAATTAACAAGTTGTGGCTCGCACAAATGGCTATGCAAAGATAAAATTTGTTATCTCAATACATTTACATGACTATACCTATGCAAATTAATTATTCAAATATTTTCCTAGGTCTAAGGGCATAATTTACGGGGCACGCGTAGTGACAAAATACACGTGAGTTTAACCGTTTAATTTACCTAAATGCAAAGGAGACCTACTGTGTTTACGTTCTCCGCCCGCTACCGGCTTTTAATGCGACGCGTAGGTACACTACCGGCCAATAATATATCAGATTCGATTTTTTTTCATGACATTTTTTTTTATATTTGAAGATGGTTTCCACACTTTCCACCTTACGACTATAGATAGTTTAGGAATAGGCCTTCGTGCTATCGATGAAAAAACTTGGCATGATGCAGTTTTTTCATGAACATTTTTTGTGTAATGCATGGATTTCGTAGTAATAGTACGTTTCCTAACTAGTGCGGAAAAACTTTTTTTCGGCGAGAGTGAAAGTTGGAGCCCGAGTGAAACGAGGGCGACAATCACCCGAGTTAAAAAAAGTTTTTGCACGTGTAAGGGACGATTTTTTTCATAACAAGTGCGTCAAAAAGAGAAATTACCGCGCGCGAGGCGTGCGCAAAGTTCGTTTTTGTGCACTAGTTAGGAAAAAATATTTTTTTTACTACAGCTTTTTTAGCAATACACCGTGTCTCCCATTATAATTCAATATGCAATATTCGTCATTAATCTTTGAAAAAATACCAAAATAATATGCTATCTACATGCGACCATGTACCGCTTACTCTACACACACTCATACAAAAAGTCACGAATGAGATATATTATTATTGGCCGGTATTGTATGTAAGTGAATTATGGTTCTAATTACTAGAAGTGGTTTTTACTCTGGCTATAAAACTCTGTGCCCCATTTAAGTATCTGGGTTACTAACATTCGCTTTTTGTGTTTCTTGGCAATGGGTAATTTTGCTTTTCCCCTCATTAGCTCGTAAAGCGCTCTTTACTCCTTTAATACGAGCGGGTAAAAACGCATCTTACTTCACATGTGTGACAAAGTAATTTGACCTTGCTCTTATTCCTATGGCCGATTACTGCTTAGTATAAGTGGATCTGTATGACCGTAGTAAACACGAGCAATCGGAGCTCACATGTTAACCCTCTGCGACTGACGTTACGTCTATCAGACACCCGTATTTTGCAATTACGCCATTACGATGTTGATAACAAGATTCAATAATTTCACGTCACGTGACCACGTCAGTGGCAGAGGGTTAAATTGGTCAATTCTCATTGGTGACTTTGTAAGCCATTCGCTATATTTAAGTACCAGGAGTAACTCTATTCTACGATATGTTTTAACATTGAGTTTTAAATGTTTTTTTTAGGTTTATTTACTTGGGATGAAACTTGTAATCATATTTCCTCGCGATAGTGAGGGAAAAAAGTTGTATTACACTTGGCGGCAAAGCTTGTTCAATTCTCGTGCCTTGAGACCATCGCAATTCTCAAGATTCCAGTTTTTCAATCACTCGCTACGCTTGTGGCTCAATTTCGAAATCTTTCGCTAGCTCAGGTCTCAATATTGGCACGACATTTAAAAAACAACTTTGCCACCTTGTATAATAAATAACTATTATCTGTAATCGTATTCCAAGAAGTTTATCAATCACTGATTCTGACACTACGTAACGATTCTTAATTCAACGAAATGAATATTAAAGTAAGATGATCTGATACAATGAGGGTTTTCGATATTTTTTCCTCGTAGGCGCGAGATCCAAACAGTTGTTAGATCCATAGGTCCTGAACATAAACATTCTATTGTATTTGGAAGTTTATTGATTTTGTAATGGATGGATGCCGACGCCTCATATTTTTAATCATCACGCAGTGCCGCCGCCTTCTACGCGACGACGCGAATTCGCGTCCACGGCGTCACGTTAATATTTCAACGGCCGCGAATTCGCGACCGCGGCATTAGGTTAATATCACACTTGAAGGACGCGAATTCGCGTCTGCGGCATTAGGTTATTTCACACTTGATGGATGCTAATTCGCGTCCTCGGCATCACGTTTACGCATACACAGGTCGTGAATCCGCGTCTTCAGCATCCGAGATAAGAAAAATTACAGATGTACGGAATCTAGAAACCAGTGACGGTATAATATTATCCTTCATAAATAAAATAACATTTTGGTATCAGCTTTTAGCTACAGTTAGCAAAAAAAAAACAAATAACTCGAGGACGCGACCTTGCGTCCTCGGCATGACGTTTACGCATACACATGACGCGAATTCGCGTCTTCGGCATTGAATGGGTTAATATTGATCTCTAAAACAGGGGCACAAAGTACTAAAGAAATTACTACAACTTTGTTCATTTCATAAGAATTGACTTGGAACTGATTTTTTTTGTTTATTTGTGAAAACAATGCTGCTGAAGTGATAGTTTTAGAATAAGTGCATAAAAACATACGGAACATTTTATTCGCGTATTTATTTTGACAGTTTGTTGGAGAAAAAATATCAAAAACCCTCATTGTACCTTATGAGCACACAGTCATGGATACGAAGATCTCATATTTAAAGGAAAGTCTTTACTATCCAATTCATAACGTGGATTCAATTAATTTAAAAACTTTTACTGATTTGCACATTTGGGTTTCTGCAACCAATAGTACGGGTAGGTATGTAGTTGTAAAACTAGCAATGTGCAATATAAAGGTTTTACAGCATTGCGTATCAATATCTTTATCTCTAATCTCTGTCTCATCTCTAAGTACATATATACTCTTCTCCTCTGTCTGGTTTAAAATATAGTTTTTCAACGACAACGACTAGTAATTCACTTGCTCCAATTATGTATAAGTAGATAATTATAAAAAGTCAGTCCACGTTGAATATTTTGTTTGTTGCGATGTTGACGAGGATTGCTTAGAAAAAAAATATAGCAGAAAAAATATGATATATTTTTCAATGGTTAGTGTATTAGGATTAGACCCAAACTCATTATAATACTTATGTAGGTACCAAACATGCATGAAACTCACCTTAAAGTTGTCATGTAGCGTAGTACAAGAGGGGGAGCCAAAGGTCAGGGAATAATGAAATGGATTATGATATGTAAGTAGGACGTTAGGAATTTGTTAAGAACATTTATTTAAACCTAAAAGGTTACCTACCCCACGTTTAAAGCATTTCTTACGGCGCAACCCAATTGCCGTCAAATGCTAATCTAATGTAGTAAATGAGAATTGCTCGTCAAATAAATTATTTCCGGAATGCCGATCTTCGAGGTGATTGAGAAATTGATCGGTATTAAATATGACACTTTTTGACCTAGCTTTCTGACTAAATGCCGATTGGCGCCACACGGGAGCCGCTTTTAGTCTACAAGCTGGTGTTCTGTACAATGTACCTACATAAATCAAAATAATGCACGGAAAGCAATTTAAGGAAAATTACATACGTATTACGTATATGAACAATAAACACATCTTATGAATTACCTATGTCATGAGTAAATACGCGCCGCATGCCTTTCAAAATTATGTGATAATACAATTAGGTACCTACTAAAATAATCTTAGAATTCGGCAATGCGTAGGAAGGTCTCAAATCAGCACTTAATAAAATTTAAATTTTATCCTCATGTTGTCAGTAGACTCTACAGTTTTACGATGCACTTAAGGGGATATCTGCGTATTTTAGTACTCAAATTGTATTTGAAAGTAGAGTTTAAATCTCGACAAAAATGACTCACGGCTATGCGTTGTAGGATTTTATAATACGGAACCATGATTGAAAACTGATTTCTCGATAGAAGTATTTTTCAAAATCAGTTCTTCTTAATAATTAAATTTGATTACGTCGCTTCAAATGAAAGATGACGACCGTGATTAACAAGAGAAATTAATGAACATAAAGGAACTAAAACATTTTTAATACCTACAGATTTTTGATTAAAAGCACAGATTCTCATAGATTTCGTCGATTAGTCCAAAAAGTTCAATCCTAAAAAGCGGTGCATTCCTCTCTTTTTTAATGCATGGGACCCATAACGGAGTCTTTGAGTGGATGTGGTTTATGGGAGAACAGATATCATCTTAATCGAAGCAATGTTAATAGTATTGAGCTTTCTACCTACGACTTTTCCTAAATTTTTCCCTAAAGCTTTCATGAATTCAGCGTTCCCAGAATAGTTGCAAAACACGTCAGTGCTATTTATAGCGAAGAAAGAATAAAAATATAAACATAGATGTCTCACAAGAAGGAGATCAATTCAGTCCAAGGTGAAATCGGGTATTTAAGGCGGGAGAGGTTGGGATAGGGTTCAGTCATGGTGGAGGGCGAGGTGTGCATTATCAGTGTAGTCGTCGTAATCTCGGGGTGCGTCCAGCTCATCTTCGCGGGCATCATACTCTTCGCCTGGTTCTTCCTCTGACTCTTCCCCCGGACCTCCCTGACCTCCCCCTCCAATGCCATCTTCGCCCGGCTCTCGAGGTAGCGCCGCCGCAGATTCCTGCCACACCACACATGCACTCATCTACTTACTACACCGTTATTGTTATATTCTAGTATTTCATGCAGGAGTAAATACCCGAATTAAAAGTTAGTTAGGTGAATAGATACTGACAAAACTGTATTATACCGATCATAATATTAACATTTATAATTAGTCCATCCAAACCCATTTTATAAATAAACTGTGAACGAACACTAATACAATCCAATCAAGTTAGTTATTACTTATTACAAAACACCACTACTAATAGGTTCGTTAAAACTACTATGTATTTCACGGTTAGCAGGTATTGAGTAGTATTCACAGTATCTGTACTACCTTGGCAGGTCGCCATCCACATCCTGGTAATGGTAGACCATCAGGGCCGAGGGGGCACGGCGCATCCAATCCGGGCACACCTTGTTCTCCTTTGTCACCTTTATCTCCTTTTCGACCCCGCTTTCCTGCTGGACCCTGTACAAAAACGCTTTGTTACACTGCGCGGTTCTATCTTAGTCATCTCGGATCCAGCGCTCGACCCTCATGCGTGCAAGGCAGCCGATCGTTTTATTAACGTCGACATTTCTACAAAAAAAGTCAATTTTTACTTTATCCAAGCAATTATGAACATCGATCGATATTGCTGCCCTGCATTCCTATCATCAAGAATCTGGCCAAGCCCAAGACACTGGCTATGATTTCGAGTCTATTTCAGTAAATCTTACTTAGTGGAGTCGAAACCAAGAACCGATTGAACGAGATCCTTAATATTTTATGTTGATGCACACCGTGTTAGTGAAGCCATGCAAATGAGGTTTCAATTAGGAAAATTAGAAACGTGTCATTGAAAATTCGTGACAGTAGATGCAGGAAACAGAAAATTCTGGAAGGCCAAGATTCGCTGCTACACTTACGGGTTCTCCTTTATATCCCTTGTCGCCCTTCGGGCCCTGCGAGTGAGACAACATGTTAGCGCTACATAAAATTATTGCATCATTTCACTCTACATACCCGCCAACTAACCTCTTGTCCTGGGATGCCATCAGTTCCCTGAAAATTGTTAAGAGCGTATCAGTGTTGATAGTGTATTGTTAGAAAAGCGAATAAAGTATCTTGCGCAAGTTGCTTCAACACGTACCGGTAGTCCTGGGTCACCGCGTTCTCCTTTGCTGCCTGGCTCACCCTGCGCGCCCTGCACAGGACAAGCACTCGTCACTTACGCGCGCGACCCTCACCTCTCCACACAGTCAAGCGCTTAGTGAAAGATAGGATTATGAATTTCAGCGATATATCTTAAGCATTTGTTCAGGGCTGTTATTCACAAATGAGTGAAGTATATGCTAATGAATGTATGCAGCGAAGGAGTGTGAAGTGGATCGTCGGGGTACTCACCTTCATGCCGTCGAGTCCAGGCGGGCCCTGCGGAACAACGCACCGGTCAACACAACGCTTCTCTCGTGAAGGTCAGGCGAGGGTGCAGTTGCAGCGACATGCGACGAAACGAGAAGGATGCCAGAGTTAGCCGGCTGGCTGCGCATTCACAATCAGGAGGGAAGGCAGAAGAGAAAGACTGGTATGCATAGCATGCAAATATTTATTTTCCTCAAAATAATTTGTAAACAACAATATTCTTATGCTCTCGTGATGTATGGTACAAATGACAACTTTCGATTCTCATAAAAAAACTAAATCCTTACGAATATACTTACAAATTATGACGTACCCCATTAGAGTAGAGTACAGAGAGATAGGAAGGAATATTTATATGAAGAACTTTAGAAGATATACACTTAGGTTCAAGGTAATAAACCTCGGGAAGAGAGCGTAGTGCCTCATATGTACTTATCCTTAACAACTATTAGATATGATTTGTACATTTTGTCATTAGATATAATTAATTACTCGTTATTACAATAACATACAAAATGGCAATGGAATATAATAGGAAAATGCTCGATAATAGATAAAGGTGAATACGCACGAGTCAACATTAAAGTACATAACATTAGGAGGGGTGAGGGGAGCGGCGCGCCTAAGGGCGCGGGGGGCGCGGGGCGCCGGCCCCTCGGGACGGTAACACCCGGGTGTGCACGCGCCGTTGCCCCGCTGCCTGCCGTCACTGCCGCTTAAGCTTACATTTTGGAGACCATCGTTAATTAATCTCCAAAGCAATTATGTATAAATCTGAATTTTGGATCAACATTCAAATATAATCATATAATGCATAATAATAATTTCCATGGAAATGCGAGCTCAATATTGTACGATTATAAGTGTGGAATAATCATATTAGTATTAGGTAGATATTGTTATTGAGTATTATTAGTTTGACTTCTTGTAACATTTTTAATCAAAAACGGTTTTACTCATATTTGGCGATAGTCAGTGGTATTATAGCAGAGTAACAGCATCTCATTTATTTGTTAAAACAAAAAAATACGGGTTGAACCATTATTATATGTAGGTAAGTAATTATGAGTGCCAAGCATTAAGCGGCGGCATCGGCAGGTACAGGGCATGGGGACACAATGCTTACTAAGTACCTATTGTTACACACCATACATGGCAAACGCCTCACAACGTCCACAATCACACCTTACAACAGATTTTTCGCTACAATATAACACATTGGGCGAACGATTATCATACATACATAGGTAGCACATATAAAAAGGATATTAAAAGATAGGTAGCTATAATAGGTAGAATATAATATTTATAATGAGAAGATATGATGAATGATTAGCTAAACGACTATAATTTCATTTAGCGGAGATGTGTTAACTTACATATTAGAGTAACATAATCTATGCGTTTCCAGCAGTGAAAAGGATTTCACATTGATTTAAACAAATGACCCACTGGAAATTGCACATATTATTTGAATACTCGTTGACATATTCGCGCTACATATGATTGTAACTGAAAAGTCACATCTCTAGTAGACGTCACGTGAAAATGATAAAAGGGCCAAGTTTAATTTCATACCAAATTAGTAAGGTAAGTATATCCAAGTCAAATCTGATTCTATCAGACACTTTAATCTTGCTTAGTTGTATTGCTGTTCTATGGTACTAGCAACAACACACAGTGCAGTCATATTATGCTCAGAATATGTATTGTTTGGCTGCAAAATTACGTACCCAATTTGTGGATAAATTCGTCGTGAAATGGGTACCCACTTTCCAGCACACACGAATTCCGAAACGATTTGGAATCAGTGTTATATGCACTACTATAATATTATTGGAGGAGACTCGTTAGAATATCGGCACCTATAAGGATTTGACACTGCGCTGAATTTACTTTTTACTTGGTAATGAAGCGAGGACCTTAATGAGGTACCAAGGGATAGGGTTTCGTTTCCTGTATATACAAAAAATACTTCACACTTTTAAAAATAGTCGCTCTCGGCCACAAGGCCTATGTACATAATTGTTTAATATTAGGTAGAATGATTACCTACTTATCTTAATAAACATGACAAAATAAGACAAACGGAGGATATGAATGTTTAGGTATAGCCTATGAAATGGGTTGATTCACACCGCCGCAAATTCACAAGAATTATACTCTCTCTATTTAAATGAGTTGGCATTCCGGCAAGCATAGATATAGTCGAAATTAAGATGAAGATACAGTTAAATGTTTAGACAGTATATAGAGTTATAAATTACAGTGTTCACGATTTACAAATAAGTACCTTGATCTGAGGATTGGTAGGTCGCAGGGCTAAGCATTTGCTAAGCAAGTCGATGCTAATATGAAACAATAATAAAGTAGGTATTTTTAAAATAGCTGCTAAAGGTGTGCCTGCGATTGTGTACAATACAATAAATTGCTGGAATACTTTGGCCATCCTATTAAACTCAAATATTCAATTGAATATTTTACATCATAATATCACAAAGCTGCAGAAACTTATAACCAAGACCAAGGCCTTTAAATTACAGATTAAACTGATCCACTACGCATTATTTTGGAACCTAAACCTAGCTCGATGTGTGATGCACGGCACAATAACAAAAATATTATTTTACACAGGTCTGTAACACTTATGCTAAATTTGGTAACATTGCTTATGTCTAGCTTAAGCCTAGATTCAACGTACGTACAAATATTACAATTTACAGCGGCGTAGGTGATGAGCGCCAGCGGGCAACTAGGCGCACGGGCAGAACGACGTGGCGTCACTACGTGAAGGTGAAGTCTGGCGGCCATCGGTTCTCCTGTTACCAGACCCCCGGGTTAGTACCATGCCACACCACAGCGCGCGTCCCAACAATACCAAATAGCCTGCTATCTAATAGTACTGAATAGTTTTAATATAGTATCGATTATATCGTCAATGTTAAGGCCACGTGCTAATGTTGGGAAAACGTCAGACCAAGTTATTCATATTCATTATTTTTATCTATTTCGAAGCAAAATGGGATGACTGTGATAATATTGATACTTATATTTACTGGGAAATAAACACGGTTTTCCCATTACTAATGAGGACTGGTTGTGCAACTGCTGTGATTCCTAATCATGTTTAGGAAGTCCCTTTTTACTTCAGCGATATAATAAACAATAAACATGCTGATATCTAACTTCCTACTGTTAATGAGGTATAATTAGTAGAAATGAGTGAGTTGTGTTAGCAGCTTATTTACTGGTCGAAGATAAGAAACTTACTCTAGCGCCTAAGTCTCCCGGTCGGCCTGGTTCCCCTGGCTCTCCTGGTAAGCCAACTGGACCCTAAAACATATTTTTTTTAATATGCATAATTGCTTATTGGTACAGTATGTAGGAATATTAAGAAATATCAAGAATTATTATTGCAAAGAGCGGTCAAGTTTTATCTCAATACTTTTTTTGTATGCCATGTTTTGTTCATACTAACGATATCTTAGCAAACTCCCAATAAAAATATTTAAGTATACTTTTTTAGTTTCCTAAAATCAAAGTGAATATTACCTACTTAAATAAATTGAATGGTGCCTTACACGGATTTAGGAACATTGTTTTATTGCCGTTTGTCCTCAGTATTCGTGTAAAAATGAGTTAGAAACTTTGAACTTGTACATTCTGAATAATTTATTTATTTTAAATAATTTAATACTAATTTTAAATAGAATAGAAAAACAAATATCATCATTTAAACTACCCCTTTTACAATGTTTGATCGTTGGACAAATATTCTCATGGTAAAAACTATACTGGAACTATCTCGATAAATTAAGAGATATTTACTAAGCTGGTATTAGCATAAGTTGACACTTACCGGTAATCCCATAGGCCCCGCGTCACCCTTTTCGCCTCTGTCTCCCTATAAAATTAAAGACAGTTATTATAACCACCATATTTGCACATAAAACTTAATGCGTAGAATTATCTCTTTATGACACATAACAGTAAAGTGACCGATAAGATAATCAAGTAACAAAATATCAACTGCATTTAAAATAGGGATGAATATAGTTTATATGACATACGTGCCGTCGAGTTCATAAATATGTATACAATTGTGTAGGTAACTTACTTATCTCAACACAATAATTAAATAAATAATATACATATTCATGATAGTACTAGTTTAGCAAATGTTCACCCATAAAACTTTACAGCTTTTCTAATTTTATTAAGTAAGTTACCTCTATTTTATGTTAAGTTAATGGCGCATTTACATTTTATCACAGCCAACGGTCCATTTTCTCCTCGATGTTGCCATATTTAGTCCTCCCGTGAGTTAGGCTCATATCGATTGGCCGTTATGTATCCTCATAAGCAGAGCCCGGAAATCAATAGCAAAACAAAAGACTGTCGCAATTGGGGTGTGTCACCTCTATACATTTATACTCTATGTAACACTAATTGAATATTTATGGTGGAATACCTAAAATACAAGCCAGTATGAATCCAGCACTCACTCGTTTCATTACTCATCCTTTCCTACCCTTATATGGCGACCCTGACAAACTATGGTGAGAAACATTTTTTTACCGATATCGAGTAAATTTATATATCAACCACGTCCGTTTCAAACCGTTTTAAGATACAAATACTTAAAAATTATCTACAGAGACACAACTTATATTTTATCCCTGACATACGCAATGAAATTTGAAATTACAATAATGACATTCAATGTCTTATGGAGTATTAATTTTCTGAAGTGTCTATTATTTTTAATGAGGTGACAAAGAGGTAATCATCTTTGTCACCCGTCAAAATGGAAGGCTTATTACTAAGATCTGAAATCGAATTGGAGATCAAAAATGTAAACAAATGGGATACCACCACAAAAAAATAAACGCGAGAGGTGGGTAATCTGAAATCAATGAAATGCTTTTAAAAAATGCGCATTTACTGTCACTGACGATTCATATAGTTTTTAAATATTTTACTAATTTTTAATACCATACATAATTTTTTTAATGGTTTATTTCTCTAGTTTTAATAAAATGTAGGGTGTTTAATTTATACTACTGGCAATGACAAGAAGTTTTAAACATTTGGTTCGCCGTTATAACAACGAACAGAAAAAAATCGAAATAAGATGGTGCTCCAAATGACCCTTTTATGAATTCATAAATACTCCTAATATTTAGCATTACAAAGTACATGAATACAGATTTTAATATTTTAACCTACAAATCAATCATTTTAATTTTTAATAGAAATGGATTCGATTGTAACTATAGATGAAGACTAGAATTCGTTCCCCGACTATCCTAAAGATTAAAGTAACACGACATTGGTTTTCAAACATCGATTATGTTGATTATTTACATCATTCTAGCAGATTTTCTAGGTATTATTTTTGTAATCAGGAACTCACACTCAGCCGTATGTTTTTTATAAATAGACATGTCCAAAAATATTTTGATGATTGTGATACTTGTGTATCGAACGTACTTTGACTTTCGCTAAGTATATACTTAAATATCAAGCATTGTCTTAGGTTTAGCACCTGTAAGGATAGTTTGTAAGTGTGCAAATAAATAAAATAAAATAAATAACCCATCTCAAATTGCGACGTTAATTTATAAAGGTGTTAAAAACTAAAAAGTTTTATACCCCTGGAATGTCACTTTAACATTGACTTTATGATGGCATGTCATTGTCATAGATTGTTTACATTTTAGATCTCGAATTCCATTTCAGAGCTTAAACTAAGTAACGTTCAAAATATAAATTGCGTCGCCGGCTCAGACAAAAGGGAGAGGATCCCCGCTCTGAGTCTTTTCTGGTGCAAAGGTTATCCATGGCTATCCAGCGTGGAAATGCTGCCAGCGTTATGGGTACTTTTGCACCAGAAACGGCAAGGGACGGGGTTGCAATGTGATAAGCTGTGTGTGTGCATTTAATGTTAATTTAATTTTAGTAATTTGTGTAGTTTCTAAGTTATAATTTTTTGTAGTTCTCTAATTTGTAATTATGTAATAATTTTTTTTAAATTTTTATGAATAATTTTATTATGTTTAGTTAGATACTGAGGGTTTTTTTTAAGTGGTCCGAATGTCTATAATTGTGATTATAAAATGAAGAATTGTATATTGAAGTGAATTAAGGAAATAAAAACCATATTCAATAAATTGCGTTGAATTTTAGATGAAATAACACATGTTCATAATCAAATCCTTAACTTACTACTACTTTTGCGTTTAGCTTGAATGATTATAAAATAATGTACTTAAACTTGCTGTGATTTTTTTAGACGAAACTTACTCGATATCAATAAAAAATGTTTCTCATCCTAGTTTGATTGCGACAGTCGTTTGTTTTGCTATGGATTTTCCGGTCATAAGACTCTCCATAGTTGCTTTTCCGAATTTTTATTTGTACCTCGTTCTAATACGTAAATTGGTAAAAATTTGGTTTGTTTCAAAAATAAATTCTACTTTAATTGGTTCATGAAAGATTCAAATTGCATTGCAACAACTATGTACAGTCGACAAAAAAGTCTCCTTTACAGCTCACAAGTACAAACACGCTGCAAACACGTGCAAACACGTGCAAAACACGCTCATGCTGTCGCGTGACGCGTTAGGGCCCGGCCCCATGACCACGGTGCGGCGTCGTAAACGTAAAACGGCGCGACGTCGTGGCATTGCACGTTGTCGCACCGTGGGAAATTACGGCGCGGCGTCGTGGCATTCCACGTTGTTGCACCGTGCGAAATTACGACGCGGCGTCGGGCAAATCCACGTTGTCGCGACGGGCAGTTTAACGTTGCGGTGCCGTGTGGAGTAGATGCATTACGTGGTGCTTTTTTAAACGAAGTGATATTTTCCATAAGAGTTCTTCAAAACTTGACACAGACTTTCTAAAATTATCATAAAAGTTGTGATCACTTGTTTTCAGAGCCTTGAACTCAGAGTTGGGCGTAATCTATTTTTTTTGGAGTTAATTACAGGATTATATTCCAGTAATGACTTTCTTTCACCTGGAAGAATAAGGAGAGCGTGTTATTTTTATCTGACAGATAGCTTTAACTGGAGATTGTGAAACAGGCCCTTACTCGAAGAAAATTGTTTTTGATTTATATGTCATTCTAGTTGATATCTGACATCCTAGCAGTTTCATGATTGTTAAAAACGTATTCTGAAAATGTAGTAGGTATATTTTTAAGATCCAAAATGGCGGCAACTTTTTTTTGCAATCTTCATCATTATACTCGTTTCCGACTAATTCGCATCCGTGGAATCCAATTTTCGTGTCCATTCTAAGATCCAAGACGGCATGTTATTGAATTTCTTTCGGTCTTTTTTTGCATGTTATTGAATTTTGTACCTACGCAATTTTCATCATTATACTCGTTTTCGACTAATTCACATACGTGGAATCCGAATTTAGGGTTCATTTGAAGATTCAAGATGGCGACACATTTTTAGCAATTTTTGTCATACTAGTTTTTGACTAATTCACGCACGTGGAATCCAAATATTCTATTTTCACTAGGTAGGTCCATCTAGGATCTTAAATTGACGCTAAATTCGTGTATGTAAGAACGACTACAATGTCAATAATTACAAAAAAAAAGAAAAACATTGTACCGCCATCTCTGATCTTAGAATGGACCCAAAAATCGGATTCCACGAATGCGAATTAGTCAGAAACGAGTATAATGATGAAAATTGGAAAAAAAAGTTGCCGCCATCTTTGATTTTAGAATGGACCCGAAAATCGGGTTTCGCGGATGCGAATTAGTCAGAAACGAGTATAATGAAGAAAATTGCAAAAAAAAGTTGCCGCCATCTTGGATCTTAGAATGGACCCGAAAATCGAATTCCACGTATGCGAATTAGTCGGAAACGAGTATAATGATGAAAATTGCTAAAAAAAGTTGCCGCCATCTTGGATCTTAAAAATATACCTACTACATTTTCAGAATACGTTTTTAACAATCATGAAACTGCTAGGATGTCAGATATCAACTAGAATGACATATAAATCAAAAACAATTTTCTTCGAGTAAGGGCCTGTTTCACAATCTCCAGTTAAAGCTATCTGTCAGATAAAAATAACACGCTCTCCTTATTCTTCCAGGTGAAAGAAAGAGATAGTGTTATTTTTTATTTGACAGATAGCTTTAGGAGGAGATTGTGAAACAGGCCGTAATAGTAACAAAATTACGTTGTAAGTATATAATGCAGATTACTAAAGTACTTGATTACGGTGGATTCAATATTACAGTAGCTGAATACAATACCGATCCCAAAGGAATGGTTTACATGCGTCACCATAGTACAGCATTACAGTAATTTTTATTATACTAGTAATTCATTACTGAGGAATCGTCATTACTGGAATGTAACCCTGTAATTAACTCCAAAAGGAATTGATTACGCCCAACTCTGAGTACAAGGCACTGAAAACAAGTGATCACAAGTTTTATGATTATTTTAGAAAGTCTGTGTCAAGTTTTGAAGAACTCTTATGGAAAATATCACTTCGTTTAAAAAAGCAACACGTAATGCATCTACTCCACACGGCACCGCAACGTTAAACTGCCCGTCGCGACAACGTGGATTTGCCCGACGCCGCGTCGTAATTTCGCACGGTGCAACAACGTGGAATGCCACGACGCCGCGCCGTAATTTCCCACGGTGCGACAACGTGCAATGCCACGACGTCGCGCCGTTTTACGTTTACGACGCCGCACCGTGGTCATGGGGCCGGGCCCTTAGGTAGGTACGGTAGTTACGTTCGTTAAGGTACGTAACCTACCTAACGTACGTTAGGTAGTTCGTTGCAACCGAGTTTCTATGTGTATCGCGCATCCGTGGTAAGATGTTTGCACTTGTGAGCTGTAAAGGAGACTTTTTTGTCGACTGTACATTGTAATGTACATTGGGTCTTACGAGGGTATCAATAATAATTCAATAAAGGTCGTAAGACATTGTTACTCAAATCGACCAGTACCCGAACCACAAGCTGTGTCGCGGTGTTATTAACACCTTCGCTACGGCATCGGACCAACCCGATGCAAGTAAATACGCGCGTTTACTTTCTATTCGGCTCGCTTGCCTATACTTTCTATATGCAAGTACGAGCGGGATGGATAGAAAGTAAACGCGCGTTAATAACGTAGCGGCAGTTCATGGTATGACTACTAGTCAAACGGTAAGCTCAATTAAGGCCTATTGTGGGTGGGTACTAAGCGCTAGTTACCAGATACTATATCAATACAAAAATAGATAACCGTGACTAATAAACAAAATATTTTTATGATAAAACACACAGAATCACTTTCACCGGGATTCGATCCCGGGACTCTCGAGATCTTCAGCTTTGCATGCAGGGCAGGGTCATAACTCCGTCAACATAAAGGACGTCGAAGCCATTATGTTCTAATATGTAATTTTGACACATGTAATATTGTGTAAAAATAACACCTAATCCACAACTATCAAATTTTATCTGACATAAAACTGTTCGATCCCACGCGTGGCTATAAAATTTAATTTATGATGATCTCGACAACGTTCACCATTTTGTACAAATATTATTAAAAATTTATAATATAGAGTTAATATCTTTTTAGTACAGATGGTTCCTTTTTTAGGCGTTAGTGCGAGAAGTAGCTCATTTTATTTACGTCAGGTCGAAATCTTCGGAGGGTCATATTATTATGTACTGATAAACGTCGTACTATACACGTGTGAAAACGAAATTCGTAACTCGTGTCGATTTAAAGCACTCCCTTCGGTCGTGCTTTAATTTATCTCCACTCGTTTCGGACTTAATTTTTTCGCACTTGCATCGTAATGTACAATTTCCGTACAGCTGGTGCTTTTTCTACGCACTAGTGCGAGAAGTGGTAAATTTTTTGACAGGGTCAAACGTCGGCCATCTGTACTGAGATAAGTGCGAATAGGAAATTCTTAACTCGTGTCGATTTAAAACGCTCCCTTCGCTTCGGTCGTGGAGGCTTTCTGTTTTTTGAGCATGTGTTCACTATATACAATACCTAATACTGCATATGTGTAAAAGCCGTCATGACACAATCATATTAAGCATTCATCACATTCAGTCAAATAGTACTATTTTCTTTTGATTTTGCTTTATAGAAAACGCACTTTTCGAGCACAATTATGTGAACTAAATGCCACATTTTGTTCACATAATTGTGCTCATGATTTGACACTAAATATTTTTTTGCTTGTTTTTTTAGAAGTTCAAAAAAATCAAGCAAAGTATTCAAATACATTGCCGATATTAAATCATAGTAATCGTAAAACAGTATGTCTTTAAAATATGAGTGATAATCGTGAAAGTTTAATTCAATATACTCGTAAAACTTTTTATTTTTGTGACAAGCAGCTTGAGGCAAAAGATATGGTAACATGGTTAGATCACGTTGCAGTAGCATTGCATTTAAAAATATTTTTATGCCGAGTTACGATGAAAAAAATAATTTAAAAAATTATCATGTACATTTTTTTATTCCGGATTATTTGTCTTTGAAAATATTGACTTAAAAAGAATATTTTGAGACCCTTATTCTTTTTAACATACCTATTCAACGATACTCCACACTAAAGGATTATAGCAAAATAACAAAAAATAAACATCCCCACGTTACGACTACGGGGAGATACATCATTATTCATCGGATTCTACGAGTATATTTTTAAGTAAGACTCGTTTTGTGGGGTCACCCTGCTAGACTAACTAGTACTAACCCATTGATAATTAACATAAAACTTTCCCATAGTGAGGGCAGGAGTTTATGATGAGATTAGCATAACATAACTGTATACTTACGGTTTTGCCACGTACGCCGGGTTCGCCCTTATCACCCTTAATGCCAGGCGGACCAGCGACGCCAGGCATGCCCGCCGGACCAGGTGCCCCTGGGGGGCCCATCATCTGTAACATAAACCAAGCGTTAACGATATATTGGTTAAACTTTTTTGTGCCATAATGCGACGGGGATCTTATATCCCCACTGAGATAAGAATGCTAAAACAAAAATGTACTAAGCTGTCAGGTTATTCAGACGTCATACAATTAAACTACTCATAAGCCGCCATTATTTTTGAAACCGCAGACTTAGACTTACTATTGCGTATTGTTGATTAATGAGTCTCCAAAACAGATTATCGGTGAACCAAGATATTTGTTAATGGTCTATTAAGGTGTCACATATCCCAAAGAAAACGACCAAGTTCACCAATGTCCAAGCTGGGATTTGAACTTACGTGCTCAGCCGCCACGGCTAATACCTCAAACACAGAGCTATCAGCGGACAGAGTCAAATTTCGCGGACATTATGCAATCCCTGGTAAGACTAGGTGCCTTTAACCATATTCTAAGGGCAAGATATACTGGTTAACACATCCTATTCGAATCATTATCGATTCTGGTATAACAAGCGACTCCTGTGTGCTAAATATGCCAAGTGCTGATGAGTGGAATACGCTATTGTAGATTGCAGAATATTTGTCAAGCAAAAGCGAAAAATGCATGTCGTCAGAGTTGGGTTTACAAGGTGACCGCATTTGTGCGCCAGATGCTTGTACGTAGGTACTATTTTATAAACTCGTAGAAGTCGTAAAATGAGTATCCTCTTTTGAAGATGCAACCATATTATGTTTTTATTTCTTTGTGATTGCCTAACCACTTAACTACAGTCTAAACGCTCTCAACAATGGTACAAAACTTAATCTAATAATAATAATCTTTAATTAGGTAATTGTTATACTAATTGTGCTATTCATAGGAAAAAACTCCTCATTCATTATAATAAAAACTTGGACAAAGCCAAAAATAAGATTGGGACTGTTGCTTATTTAGGAGTTGAAATTGTCGACCATTGTTGCAGTGCTGGATCATAATTGAGTGGTTTTACGACACTTCAAAATACTTTTACAGAATGTACGAACGAGTCTATTTCACCACAAAGTGTGGCTTTTGGTACAAATAGGAATACTGAATTTAAAACAGTTAAGGAGCTTAACTGTTTTAAATTCAGTATTCCTATTTGTGCTGAAATAAAAACATGTTACATAATTCGTCGGATGACAAGCAAAATTCACTAAGTACATAAGTAACAAATGTTTACTTGAAATAAAGCTCCTATCTTAGTTCTGATTTAATACTGACATAAGAGGTTGCTAAGAGTAGTGACAGTTTTATAGTGAGTTTTGCTTATCAACCGACGGTATTAAATCACGACATTTTATTTATTTTATAAAGAAGACTCTAAACGAGAAGTTTATATTTGTGATAATCACAAGATTTGCCTATAAAACATAGGCCTTTATGTAAAAAATCTAATAAATCTGAGCGGAACGAATGGGTTCCATCAATAAGTTAAGTCATGTGACCAAACAGTCAAACAGTACTCGTGCCATTGTGATTATTGTGAAATAGAGAATCGATAATTACGCGTATAAATAAACCAACACAAACTAAACTGGGTTTATAGCCTGGGTATTTTCCAAGGGATATTACGTACGGTTATCTTAACGAGTGTACGAGGTCAATACAGTACGATTTGTACCTAACCTAGAGACAAGTCTATCATGTAAATCGTGAACTTCTATTTTTTGTAAGTAAAGTACGGAAAGAGGTAATGTTTGGAGTGAAACGAATTCCCACAGAGATATTTATTTTGTTTTTAAGTTCTGTGTAGAGTATTTTTCTATATTGAACATTGAACAAGATCTCGTTTCTTTTGTTTCAAGTTTTGTGCAGAATATCTTCCAATATTAAACGTCGAACACGAAATGCTAGTTGGACTCGCACACAAAGGGTTCCGTATTAGCAAATGTAATAAAACAACTGTACAAATAGCCAGCATTTCCAATATTAGCACGATAACTCAACCAAAATTTTCCTCCATGGATCCAAAAATGAACTGTCAAATAATTAGACAACTAAATAAAAAAAAACTTCTACGAGTTATACGAGTAGTTACAGACACAAGATGACATGTGGATTTGTCGAAAGTTGACAAATCCACATGTCATGTAGTTGAGTTGAGTTGTATTGACATGACGATACGATCCTAACCATTCGTGTTAGTGAATGAAACAATATTTATGAAGGTAAAAGAAAGTAATACTGAAGTTAAGTTTTGAATGGGAGAACTGGATTCAAGTACGGTAGAGGATTGTTAGATATTCATATCGTCGAGGTTAAGAGTAGCAATAAAGGGTCTTTTACTACAGCATTATTTTAGTACTATAAACAGTTCACGATGATATTTACTTACAATTTCATGCCCGTACAGTTCGTAGCCGGTGCCGTCTCCCTGCAAGTTCAACAGTGGCTATAAGATTAACAGTTCGTGGGTTAGAGAGAAAAAAATTGTATGTTCGGTATAATAAGCATCCGTCCGTACCAAGTATGCGGTGTTTCTATGCGATTTTCTTACGCGTTTTTTTTGTTCATTACCATCACCACTTTATTTACCGTTTTATAAAAGCAAACGAGACTATTATGCCAGAATAGCACTGCAGACAAACATGCGTCTGCTACAAGATAATCGAAAATGACTCCACTATTTATACGAAATTCGTCAATAATTTGGGAATGGTAATGACTTTATTGTTGCGACTGAATAATCGCATAGAACTACCCTAGATGGGTAATTTTCAAGGCCTCTGCTTCTACATTTAGGATAAGAAAGGGTAGTTTTTTGGATCGTCCTTTAAGTGCAGCTATAATCTTTCCAGATTTTTTTAGGTTCTATCTTAATACCACTTAATACGTTTACTTTGACGGATGCTTATACTACGGAGAAGTAGTACTGGTATATCAGAGTCGATAGTTACCTGCCGCCTCCTCAGCTTTCTGTACTTCTAAAGATGCCGCCGTTTGCATCACACCACGCATCCAGAAAAAAAAAATACAGCGAGATATTAGTATTTCATCAATGAATAGAATAAGTTTAAAAATGATATTTTAAAATTTCTGATTTGTCTTATGTTTGTTTTTAAATTTGTTAATGACAAAAATAGATTGTAGGATGTAAGAATGCCAATATAAGATTAAAATCACTGCTGAATGAAGAAAGCATTAATACCATGATAGAAACGAAGATTTCCCGATTCGCCGAATTCCTGTTACGCCGGATTCCTTTTTGTCGGATTCTAGATTCGTCACGTTTTTTTCACTAAGAAATATCTCGGTTATACCTATCTATTAACTAAAAGGCAAATACTTCGTTACACTAATAAAAATATGTATTTTCCCTACACTAGCTCGGAAACACCTACTTCCCTCACTAATTTCAGTGAGGAAAGTTGCATTTTAATCACTTGTGAGGGAAGTAAATTGACGATTATTTTTTGAGCGACACCATGAAAATTTTATCATACACCAGATTATTTCATTTATTCAAGATAATAAATTAGATTTTTAGTGTTTCATAAAAACCTATCGCAAAATCTTATCATATTGGACAAAACCAGATAGTATAATTTTACATTCAGAACGCAACCCGCTAACACTGAAGTCTTGTACGTCAATGTTGCCAACTTATAAAAAAATACTCGAATGTACAGTTTTGAATTGAAAGGAAAGTTTCCTATGTAATATCTTACCAAAAAGTAGGCAATTTAAGTTTACCTCACACATTTTTTTAAATGATTGATGTTTTAGCTGCCGGATAGAGATTTTATACTTAAACATCATAGAAATGTTGACAATTTAATTAATGTAGGTAGGTTTTATTGTAATTATAAAAAACTGATTTGTTGTATTGATTGTTTTTTTTTACACGTTCGTAGCTGCTTCCTCGCTTTAGTGTGGGGAAAAATGTTGTGTTACACATGGGAGCAATGTTTGTTTTATTATCGTGCCATGAAACCCTCGCAACGCTCAAGATTCCATTTTTAAACCACTTGCTTCGCTCGTGGTTCAACTATGGAATCTCTCGCTAGCTCGGGTCTCAATATTGGCACGATGATTAAACAACCACTTTCCTCCCTTGTACAACAAATAACTATTGTTATTCAATGTCATTGCACCTGGTTGCGAATCGCAGTTGTGAAAACGGCCGGAAGCGGATAATTTCATACAATAAGAAAATATAAGCACATGCTTCCTTTACCTGGGTGATTTTATTGTATATAAATATTTCCGACGAAACAAGAATTTGACTAAAGAAGAATCCAACGAAACAAGAATCCGGTAAAACAGGAATCCGACGAATCATCATCATCATCATCATCAGCCTATGATAGTCCACTGCAGGACGTAGGCCTCTCCTATTAACTATGCGTATAGACGCATTAGGAGGTAAATGCCCATAATCGCCACGCTGGGCAAGCGGATTGGCGATCGCAGTAATGTGTCCACTATGATGACGCTGCTGCCCATCATCAATCTTTTATCAAATAGTGGTCAGTGACACTTCAATCCCTTAGTCGACTCTTACGACACCCGCAGGAGGAGTTGGGGTGGTGACAAATGTATTCTTACTGCCGTCACCACACGGCAACTACCGTCACCACACGACAATCGAGCACGGCATCCGACGAATCGAGAACTATTAATAACAATTATTATTGGACTTATTGTGAAAACACAAATCAAATTATTTATTAAATATTTTGATTTGTGCTTTTATTTTTTCCTTACTACTTAATACTATATAAGTTATAAATATTGGATGTCGTATACCAAAGCAAAAACGACCAAGATCACCAACGTCCGAGGTGGGAATCGAACCCACGTGCTCAGCTTTCGCGGCTGATGCCTGCACCACTCGGCCACACGGTCTTAAGATCGAGTAGCCGAGCGGTGCAGGAATTATTATTATTTACTGATTATCAACATCCGAAAAACTTTGACATAAGCCCGAAAAACAGAAAATCAGCCACAATAAATTAGCGCATGCAAATAGGTACAGAAGGAATGGAATTTTCAGTAATGATGGAGCATTTTTTTATGCGCGATAAGGAAATTCGTAGCTTGTGATGATTTTAAACACTGATGTCGTGTTTTAATTTATTACCACCCATTGCGAACTTCATAATGTGTACGTGACCGTACCTACGCTATGGCCCTAATTATAGCACTTGCGTGGAGATTGAGTTTGATGGACTGTATAAAATGTGGGTGTGGGATGCAGTGGTAGAGAAAAACAACCAAGAGATTTCTTCTTATACTGCTGAGGGCGGAGGAGGATCCCTTTTTCTTCTAATGTTCACTGCTTCGCTGCTTGATTGTAACTGACTTGGACGTCTGAACTGAATATGCAAACGATACTCCTCCTGGAGTATGTGTGGCTGCTCCCGCGTTTCCGCTACTGCAGCTGTGGCTGGGTCGCATCCCACGAAAGTGGGACGGTCGTTGCACCGTCATTTGAGGACGGTGTTGAGAGGCTGTTGAAGGTGACTCGGATGCGGCCGCGCTCCCGCCTTTTATTCCTCCGGTAGGCATCGCGGGGTATATCGTCGCGTCCCCCGCGCCCCGAATAAATTAATATAAACGATACTCCTCCTAGAGTATTTGTGGCTGCTCCCGCGTTTCCGCTACTGCAGCTGTGGCCGGGTGACATCACACGAAGGTGGGACGGTCATTGCACCGTCATTTGGGGACGGTGTTGAGAGGCTATTGAAGGAAAATTTGCTAGCCGTCCCCCGCACCCCTTTATTTACCAACAATGTACATATTTATTTCCAATGTTTACTTCATTCTATTTTAATTCTAATAAATTTTTCCTACCTAATTCTTATTGGAATCTTAATAGGAGGTCGGAGGGCAATGTGTTTCTTATACGAACCTTAGTGCTTGCCTATCACCTTACCACACCACCACTATTTACCTATATATTTACACGTATATGCCTACTTACGTATACCTATCCTATTTAACATGCATATCTTATTTACTATTCTAACAATTTAACGATTACAGTGCTTACCTATTACGATCATATTATACATTGTCTTCGTCGTGAACATAATAATTATATTGACAATTTATGTAACGATTTATGCTAAAATACTTTTGGTTTATTCTACCTCAACTACCGTTTCGAGTTTTTGAAAATCCTCCCGTTGTATTTGGAAAAAATGTAATCAATCACATAAATCATAATCTTGGGGATATTCATGGGATCTCAATTTTTGTCAATTAAACCGCGTCTCACCGAGTCTCCTTTGTCTCCCTTCTCTCCTTTGAGGCCTGGATAGCCGGGTGGGCCAGGTAATCCTGGTGCGCCTAACATGCCTGGCGAGCCCATGTCGCCGTAGTCACCCTTTTCACCCTTTGGACCTATCTCGCCCTGAAAAATAAAAGGAAACATGTGAGAAAATATGAAATTTTAATAGTAGCGCAACAAACTTAGTTTATTATGAAGCGAGTAAAATCATATCCCCGTATACGCTTATCGTGCTGCGGTGCACTTGTATACCTACTAGTTAGGTCGTGATAGCAATGATAAAAGCATGACATTCATAAACCCACGGAGTACTGATATATTGTCATATTAATGACTAGTTAATGTTAAAAAGTAGTCTTAGTACCTAGTAGTATATGCAATCCCTTACAAGGCTAGGCGCCTTTGACCATACTCTAAGGGCAAGCACTACTGCTTGGTAAAACCTATTAAAGAAAGTATGCTTACTGGTTTTCCTGGAGGTCCTTGCACGCCCGGTTCGCCATTGAGACCATCAAGCCCAGGTGGACCTCGTGGGCCTGCTTCGCCGCTTTTGCCTACAAACATGAAGCATCTTTAGATCGTATTCTACGACATTCATTTAACGCCATGGAAGATGAAATCAGAAATGGAGTCAACACCTATACTTTTTTTTTAAACTAGAAAAATATGCTAGGAAGCTATAAGAAGCAGTAAGTATATATCTCAAACGTGACTGAACTTGAATAATTTTAAGATGAGGAATTAAATTAGGTGAAAAGCTATTTTAATAGGAAGGAGTTTGACTTACGTTACGTTTAATATTTAATTGTAAAAATTAAGGTATTTGATTGTAAGACAGCAAGTATTGCTATATTTTTGTCTAACGAGTAAATTCCCTTCGTTTATTTACGACGCTATAACAGCGCAATAAAATATTTGCTACAGATATGTGATTAATACTTGCATAGTTTATACTTGTGTATGATATCCAATAGTGAAGAAATGTAATATTATTTACCACATATCTGTTGAAATAGTGGAGTCAAGGTTAGATTAAGTGGTCAGACAGAATTAATAGGTCATCAGTAGGTATAGTTAGCAAGACTTGCAGCATTTGTAATGTGACTTACCAGTTCACTGCATACTCGGCGTGAAGCGACGCTAGGTGATATCAGTAACACAAAAGCAACTACATTAGGATTCCACTGAAGTATCGCCTACAAATACTAATTATTTTTGACACCTAAAAATGCTAGGAATTATATTTAGCCTTTCAAATACTAGTATCTTCAGAAAAAACAAGATTAGAGTTTGTAAGCGGTACCGGGAATATTTCTACACCAGAATCTGCATTAGTTATCATTTGTACCATAATTATTTACGTTTTTGCTAAAGCTTAGTGTACTAAACGTGCAGCGTGCACCATGCTCATGCATAAAGCTACAGTAACTGGACTGGACAGCATAGTAGACAGAGGAGAAGAAGTACGAGTAATAAGACAGATTTTTCTATACACTCATTCGCTTCCGAAATATAGGTATGTAGCGGTGCTCTCATGTCATAGAACAAAGGCAATGCGGATACAAGCTCAGGGCACTGAACTGATCAAACGTATTATAGTTATCAATTGGCGCTACCGATGTCTTATTTGTTTTTGATACCCATTCAAAGGCCTGAATTTTAAATAGTCAGTGACAGCAAAAAAATTAAAGATGCCAATATCTTTGGGAGCTGCATGAGTCGCTAAGGCGACGGTAGGCGAGCTTGTACCCCATCGCATATGGGCACATGCGGTAGTTACCCGCTTGCCGCGTTTTCCGCGCGCGCCCTTATCTCCGGGCGGGCCGGCTGGCCCAGGAGCACCTGACTCTCCTCTCTCGCCTCGGGTGCCCTCAGCGCCTGTATACATGTTCTTTCATGATACCCAAACACGCACACGTACATTCGCAAATATTCCGTTACCTTCTCCATCTGTTCTACAATCTACAATAACATTAACTACCGGTGCTATAACTACAGGATTGTGAAAAACAACGTCAACTAAAATTTTAAACTAACAGGTGAAGTGTCCTCGGAAATAACATGTCTAGTTAATTCAAATTTCAGAAGGAAAATCAACCTTACCTATAATAGATTATGGTTGCTACAAGAAGTATTCGCTATAAGAAATTTGCCCTGACCTTTAGAAGGATTAAACACGTTCTTTCCGTGGACCCTTCAGGTATTTTTTTTATGTAATTTTGAGTTTGTTTTTCAAGCAATTCAATATAGCCACTGCTGCATCATTTTTTACTACATATTACGAAGCGTTTCAAATAATCAAATTACGCATAGAGTTATTTATCGCCGTCACCGTATTAGTTAGTTACGTTAATTTTAGCAAGTTGTTAAGTTGTTATTCTGTGTTTGTGGTATTGGCTGGAATAGTCGGTAGTCCTAAAAGCCAAACTTTACCAAGAGCAGTATTTTTGAGTGTGGATTTGCACTTTGGCAACTAATCGCATACTCAAAAAAAGTATGGCAGAGCTTTTCTTTAAGACAGCCGCAGTGTGATAAACATAGCCCGGAAAATCCATAGCAAAACAAAAGACTGTCGCAATGAGACTAGGGTGAGAAACATTTGATTATCGATATCGAGTAAGTTTATCGATATCGATTTTCCGGGCTCTGGTGATAAAGTGGCTGGGTTTAGCTACACATGCACTATAATTATTAATTTGTGAAAGTTGTACCAGGTGGGCCAGGCGGGCCTGGTGGGCCTTCGATGATGCCGGTGGGAAAAGCATCGCCTTTTAACGTTGTCGTGAAGCCACGCTCCCCTTTGTCTCCTCTGTCACCCTGAAAAATGAGAAAGATAGCTTAGAACTTCGATAAAATATAGATTATACCAACATTTTGAGATTATGACAGCATTCGTAGCTCAGTCAGTATAAAGCTGGAGGTTCCGGGTTCAAACACCGAAAGAGCATTTATTTGCGACTATCACAAATACTTGTTTCTTGATCAAAGTTGTGTTCGCTGTATATTTATGTATCTATTTATTACAATATAACATTGTCGCTTAGTAACAATCCATAATACAAGTATTTATTACTAACCGGGGACTGGGTCAATTTGTGTAATATTGTCCCGTGACCTGAATTTTATTTATAAAAGCTATTTTTATTTACATAGATTTACAAATTTGCAAAATGCAATTATTCGTAATATTATGTAGTCATATAATATTATTATGTTTCTGTAAACCCTAAAGAAAGTGGGACGCGGTATTCCCATTGCCTGTTAGGGTAAAAAACTGGCATATTATATTTAACGTCATTATGTTTTAATCAGACATAGGGTAATACGTCTCTCACATAGGATTTCGCTTATTATATGTAGTTCAATTTCAACCCCAAACCTCCTAAAAAACAATTTATTGATCCCTAACTACAAATATGACTTAATGATTTTCATTCACAACACACAACTAAATCCAATAATGAACCTGTATTTGATAGTCATAGTCACCTGTATTCATTTAACCAGTTACTTAAGTAATATTATACGCCAAATGCAAATACTTCACTTTATTTTGATGAAAAGAAAACACGGAAGCTCAGACATTTTCTTGTAGTTTTGTGGGGTTGAATAGTAATGAACGACTGTCGACTGAACTTAGCTAAATATACTTACATGCATTTTTGTAAGATGACTCGAATTAGCAAGTGGGATAACATCATCTTATTGCCTTGTTAGAATCTGATTTTGTCTAACCGTATTCTCTTTTTAAAACTTCGGTATATCGCAACACATTGTTATGATTGAGTCGCGTGCTGACGCCCGCGTGGGTATCGTAAGAGTCGGCAAAGGGATTGAATTGTCCCTGACTATTTCTTTCTTGTAGATTGATGATGGGCAGTAGCTTAATATTAGAGGACGTACTACTGCGATTATGGACCACTTTTTAATACATTGAGAGCAGGGAACTCCCGAGGGGAGTTCTCTGTGGGAGGTTTATTTTCGCTACAAAGCGGAAAAATCACGGGATCGGCTACGAGCGTAGCGCGTAGCACTCGTTGGAAACGAAAGTGTTAATGCGTTTGTATGCGTACGTAATAAGAGAGGTCTATGTCCTGCAGTGGACTGAAATAAGCTGATGATGTGAATTACCTTCGATCCTTGCGGTCCACTTGGTCCGGGCGGTCCACCGGGTCCAGCCGGCCCCGCGGGGCCAGGCGCTCCAGGGGGCCCAGCGGGCCCCGCAGGCCCTGCACGCCCGTCGTGCCCCGGTAGGCCCTCAGGGCCTGCCCCGCCCGGTGGCCCAGGCGGCCCCGGCTCTCCAGGCTCTCCCTGTAACATGTCAGCCGAGAATGTCAATACTAATCCCATATTGTAAAATGAACATTCCTGTACATTAGAAAATACTTTGAAAGCAAATATAAGTATGTTCAGAACGTAAGTAATTCGAAATTTCACAGACTGAAATCTTTGATTTAAAACTTTCAATCAAAATGTATCCAAATTTTACAAGTATGCTGGGACAAATGCTATGGTAAAGTATAATTAAAACGTTTTAAAAATACAGACTTGGTGAGTAGTGTGGATAAATTAAAGCTATAATAAATTAAAAGACAGTTCATGCATTTTAAGCAGGCAGACAACGCAGAAAACCTAAGCAAGAAATAAAGGAATTGTGTTTTTACCAACAATTACTCCCTGTGCAAAGAGCAGAAAATTCGTCTCTAGTGACGATTTGGCTAAAAAAACAGTAGAGTAAGACATTTTTTTTTCATTCAAATAAGGACAGGAATAATAATATTATTTAGTAACTAGTAGGTAGTAGTTACTGAATTTTATGTTAAGCGTCTACTCTATTATTTTGATAGTATTGTTAAATACCATCTGGTTGAATTTTTAATTCCTTGTTAGTAAATGGTTAATAGAATTGATGCTCTTTTACCGTTGGAAGAACATAGTCCGCTATAAAAAAGGTGTTAGTGATTAAGAATTTCATGGCTCACCCAGTTTAATAAGTATTGATTGGAATTTTCTTAAGATTGACATATGCTGACGCACTGACCTTGAGTTGTATGATGGTGTTGGCAGAGACGTTGTGCCCGGCCGCTTGCAGCCCCTACGACGCAAGCGCATCAGTACACACAAAGCACAAACACGCAAACTACGAATATTAAAGTCTAGAAAATTATTTTCAACGAACCATTCAGAAACAAAAATTTTACGATCAACTAAATTGGCTTGCACAGTATTCGTGCGAACAAAGCTAGAGCAGCTTCAGGACTGATCATGACTTGATCAGAGTGGTGGTGGTCATCTTCTAGGCTTTATTATTTTAAACACGCAAATATTTACTACATGTAGCCTGCGTATAACTATTTATTGCCTATGTACTTTAATTATGATTAACTATTATATTTGATATATTACGTAGACTTATAGAATTTGGTAGTGATAGCGTATGGCAATGTTAAAGACAATATTAACTCATTGAAGTAACAAATTATATCATAATGCCGGAATATAAATATATGCCTATCAACAATGGCCATAAATCCGGAATATACCTGAGCAATACGAAAGGATTTCTTTTAATTACTATTATATCCCAAAATAAAGTCGATATAATTATGTGATACATATAATTAAGTCTATTAATAGAAGTAAAGTCATAATTATATATTTCATTCCGTAAGAAGTTTCATTATTTAAAGGTACGTAAATATTTGGTTTTCGAAATCAATTACATAGACACAAAACTTTGAACTGCTAAAAATAATACAAGAAGCGCAACGTAAATAAAACGACACCAATATCGGTCACCGCCATAAAACAACACACAAGCGCCTACGGTGAACCACTACTACAAGAAGGTTGGTACCTTAACAGCTATAATTTCTGCAGTGGTGTATGGACTGATCTTATAGTTGTCAACGGAACGCTTCACGCCCTGTAAACCGCGTAATATTCAGCATTGAAATTTGAATTTTGAAAGATTCATGTTTATTTTTAGGTATCACATTCACCTTTTTTAAAAATATTATAACTTGATGATGTTTAGTAAGATAAATTTGATACGGCAAGTAGATGCAACATTGTTGTGCTTACATTTATACAATCCATTAATAATTTCGGTTGAAATAAACGTTTCCACTCGAAATTACTTAGTCACTGTTTGATAATGCAATAACAATGATTCCAATCCTGCTGTACATATAGCCTCGTAAAGCCCAATGTACATTACAATGTCTACTCCACTTGAATTAAATTTAAGAGTGCATGTGGACGGATTTCATGCAACACTGCGCAAGTGCGGCGCCGCGGCGCTCCTTAAGGTGCATTCAGACCAAACGAGCATTCGCTATTCTGTCCCCCACTGTATGAAATCAACGAATCACGTTTTGTGTAACGATCGAATTTCGTAGAGTGGGGGGTTAGAATAGCGAATGTGCATTTGGTCTGAATGCACCTTCAGAAGGCACGACAGCTGACACTGTCTCCAGGGTCTCCATGATGATCTCATAAATGCGATTCAGTTTAGGTTCAGTTTGTCAGATTTTGACAATTATTCTATGGAACTGACACATCGCCGTTCAGATTAGGATTCCTAAACTGAATCGCATTAGTAGATCGTAGTAGCGCCTCTGGCTGTTGTGGCTGCAAAATGAGATAGTGCCCTAGTCAAGCACTGGATATCTCATTCCTTTGCATTTAGGTTTAGTTACTAATATAATAATTGAAGTCATATTACTGTTACTAACACTATACGGATTTAATTGTCCGATTTTTTACATTACTTGAAATTATACACTTGGTATAAATTGGACGTAGTTTAGGGAAAAGGATTCAACCCACAAAAATGTGTCAATAAAACTTCAACCTTCTGTCAAAAACAAAAAGCCATTCTATTAAATGACAATTTTTTGAGGTTGGATCCTTTTCACTAAACTACGTCCAATTATCATCTACAAATAACTTATGTCAATCGATTACATCAATTTAACAGTTCTTAACTGTTTTACTTCTAGTATATTGTTGACATATTATGTTTGAAAAGACATAGGTACCTATCTCTTAAAATGGTGTTACCTTGATGGCGGAGAAGACATCGAAGCCAGGGCTGCCATGCTCGCCCTTTTGTCCTTTGTCACCGGGTCGTCCCTGAAAACACCAGATTTGCCAGATTATGATAGGGACTTCACATAGCAAAATGTATAAAATAACAAACAAAGGACTGTGAAGGCCAATAACACGAACAAAATTTAAGATTACAATAGCTGTAATATAAACTTAATAATTACATGGGTATGTTTAAGTACGACAAGTAAACAATAACTCTTTAGAATATTCAGGGAAAACATTGATGATGAATTAAATCTGGATGAAACTACTACTAACGACGTGTCTTAGTAGGTACTGAAACCACATCCACAACGACTGATTCAATTGTAATGTATTTTAAACATGTGGGAAGAAAAAAAACGAGTTATCAATAACACAAAACTCACCGGGTCTCCTTTAGGCCCGTCCAGCCCTATAGGGCCCTGTAAACAAATGCATACTGTAAATACATATGCCAATATAGGTATATTATATACATACGAAGCTGTTAATACCACTTCAGGAATCACTACAAAGACCCACACAGTTAGATATAGGTAGATTAGAACAGGATTAATCAGGATAGCAAATAGTCAACAAAACTATTCCCTCAGCATTCACTTTATGTCTAGTGCTAAGAAAATGGATTTTCTGACTCTAGGTAAAAGTGACATGCAGTGATTTAGGGCGTGAATCTATTCTTTGGTTTTGTAAAGTATAGTTACATTATAAATTGATAAGTGCCTAGCTAAATCTACCTACTTGAAACATAAAGCGCTATACTTTTTAATTATTTTTGCCTTATACCTAGTTTTTTATTGTTTCATCATCTTGTAGTCCTCTGCGTCTATGACGTCAATAAACATTATATTGGTACCAATGCGCGAGCGCCATTGACCTTCCACAATTTTGGGATAAAAAGGTGATGTCAATGCTTTCCAGTAGCTTCCTAGTCCCAGTGCTTTGGTTTCCGGTCCCAGTTGCATGTCTTCACAACCTTCTATATGTCTATTTATTATTAAACTAGTACCTAATTAACTAATGATGTATGTTTGCGAACTTCCAATATATTTATACGAATAATAAAAAAATACCTACGATATAATGTAAACGCCAGAAAATAAAAAAATGTTGCTCCGAGCAATAATTTCAATAAAATTATCCTGTTTTATTAATAATACGGCGTAGTATTACTTTCACCGGATCTGTGGAAAATTTTACTGGAAATCAGATTCTTAGCAACATTGTGGTGATCACGATATCTCAAATTTGATAGAATAGCCCTAAAGTGTTACGAATTGAAATGTAAACCAGACAAGGCAATGTCACGACTCTGCAGTTTCCTTGTTAGGTTAGGTGCAAATGCCGAAGGGTGCAAATCAACTCGTCTGTCAACACCAGGGCTCGGCTAGTTAGCACCGCACGTGACGCGACTAGAATCACAATCCTCTCAATAACATGTTATCGTCAGGGGCTTTTATTACAAAACGCCTCTCTTCAAACCGACCAGTGTAAGAGTAACCTCCGGAACCGTAATAAGATTACACTACCGGATCATACTTATACTGGTTCTTTTTAGTGATGCAATCAGTATGCGACAAGAACAGTCCAAATCTATCTGAAAGCTCGCTGCGACTAATTGCCTCTAGTCTAGGAAACCCGACAATTTTTAACGCTGCACAGGATATCAACTTGTGAAAAATCCAATTTCCTGTTACTTCTTCACGCCAGATTCTACGTCAGCACTCAGTAAAGGCCACATAGGCATCATACTATCCACAGTTTTGATAACCTACATGTTCACAGTTTGATGATAGCTATTGTTATGATAGACCTACTATGAATTTGTACCAATTGGTAATTTGATGTAGGGTTTTCCCAACGGACGAAAATATTTTCGTTCATTCTGTGAATTAAATAGTTAAGCGTCATTGTGTATATGTAGATTCCAAATACTTTTTTTCCGACAAAGTGTAAACAGCATCATGCTGCCAATAAAAATACATTAACGAGAAAGATCAACATTTGATTCTAAAACCAAACCCAACATTATATAAAAATATGACTTTAGGCATAAGTGATTATGAAAATAATTTGTCAGTAGCTAATGTAACGATTGGATATTTATAGAAGTAGAAAATCTTAAAATAACACATTTATGACACTCAGAGTGTTGTTTATTATGTTTAATGGTTTAAATAGCCATTATTTTGTTTATTTCAACAACTAATTAAGTAAATATCATAATTCATAACGTGTGCCTTGTGATGCGATCGAAGGTGTCTCGGGATCATTAGCACGTTTATTTGCGGTCGCCAATTACCTAATGGGCGATATGGAGCTATGGTAGGTAGTGATGTGGAGCTAGAAATTTGCAGCAGAGGGATTACCTGTTTCCGACCACGTTAGCAAATCTTAAGTTGTTTGTTTTCGTTAATAATAATCAGAAACATGAGAAATAAAGGAAATAATAATCAAAACAACATGTATGTGAGACGTGTATTCATATTGTGGGTATTTATGTTTTTTTTTTCAATTAATTATTAGGTTTTGGTACACAAGAAGTGTCATCAAGCCGCTCCGTACATTGCCCATCTGTCAGCAGGAATTAAAAAAAAACGTACTATATTAATAATATAATTTGCAAAAGGCTGGCACTACGAGTATAATAAATAAGTACATTTTCTGAGTAATATTCTTGAGAATGGAATAATCGTTCATGAGTGCTATAAAAAACGTTTTAATGGGCGCATTAAGATGTAAGTACATAGACGAAAATATTAAAAATGTTAACTAAAAAGTCCGCACGTTTGAGTTAGAAATTTAAATTGTATTATTTATCGTACATTGATCTGTCTGAATTCCTTTATAATTTAAATAAATTAATAAATATGTAGGTCAGGGTATCACGAGTGTTGTCAGAGAAACCATATCACTAAAGCGGGTGGCCACATTTACAATTCCTAGC
>JALPQI010014496.1:0-27611 GCA_025490895.1 Thaumatotibia leucotreta | reverse complement strand
CATATCGGTATCTCGCTCCAATTCATGGATTCGCTAGCCTCTGGTCGCCTTAGACCAATGTCGTGGCCGGGTCTTTAGACCAATGTCGTGGCCAGGCCATAATGTAAGCATTACTTGCCAACTCGTAAACAGTGAGTTTAGTGGCCATACCTCGTGATCTCAACAACCGTGACCTATGCGCGAGCGCAGCCGCACTGCAATCTGATGTCATTACGGTGCTCATCATGTCAAACAAACCGGTTTCCAAGTTTGAACTTTTGAATAGATTTAAAGTGTGTCGGTATTTTCTTAGCGTGTAGAAAAAAATATATAATGCAAAGTATGTACTCGTAAAACAAATGGACAGGCCGAACGAATAAATAAATAATTATTTTTGGGACATCTTACACAAATCAACCTAGTCCCACGGTAAGCTCAATTAAGGCTTGTGATGCGGGTACTAGTTAGGCGACGATATATATAATAGATAGATACATATCGATACTTAAATACATAGACAGCCATGACCAAAGAACAAATATTCGTGATAAATAAATACATAAATGATGCCCTCGCCGGGATTCGAACCCGGAACCTCCAGCTTCGCAGGCAGGGTCACTACCAACTAGGCTACGGAGGCTGGATGGTTCCGGTTTTGCTATTTTAGCAACAGAACTAGTCTTCGATCTTTAAATCCTTTAGTACCGTTTGGTAGCCAAAGTATCGTAACCAGCTTCGAAATGGGAATAAAATCCCAATTGGTAACTGGCTTTAAATCGGGACTTATCATTACCGATTTGTAACCTGGTTCGTACCAAATCCGATGGGATGGGAAAGTTTGTCCCATTTCATAGCTGGCCACCAGGCGGGAAACCATAATTCCCATTTGGCTACCAAATCTGGCTTCCTAACGGTACTAAAGGCTTTAAATGGTTGCCCACGTTTTAGAGTAACAGAGAAACATTTTATTTGGAAACGTTTCTTGAAGGATTATTTCTTGTTAACGGATGTAATGCCTGTACAGGGTGACATTTTTGAATTACACTAACAACTAGCGACTGAATAAATGCTTGTTAAAAGCAGAGCAGTTTTCTTTTTCTAATAATTTGCAGTTCACGGGCAAGACCCTGAAAAATACCTAGGTACTTGGTTAACCCTGCAAGGCCAATAAATATCGAAAATTACTGAATTTATTTTATCCTTTTTTACGTTCTACTAATATGACCAATTTGCTGATTGTAGACTTTCTAAAAGATCAAAATATCGATCCATAGTTGGTCACTATACGTTTATTTGGCCAGCGCTATGCTTGTTTCTCATCATCCTTAAAAAATATGGATTAATGTTTAAGCCCCAAAATTATTCCGATAAAATGTAAATGTGCCCGATGTAGTTATTTATAAATTAGATTTCAGTTCATAATTTCCCTTAAAAGTCGCCCAAAAATAGATTATTTCCCGTGGCAGTTTCCTCAATTTATGCGGCCTTTTTCAAAGCTGAATATCAAAACGGTCGTGAATGTTTTAGATGCCACGCTAGCCAATAGCCGGATGGCTATCAAATATTGACCAGTTTTTTATTCTATTTCGGACGTCCTTTTAACAGATTGTCGCACGGGAAAATTAGCGATGTGCGGTGACGAGGCCTTTTGTCATTTAGGGGGCATTTCTCAGAGGGTAAACGGACATCTCATTCATCTGGTCACGTTTTTTTGGAAGTGGCTGAATTTGAGGTTGGATTTGGTTGTCTAGATAAACGAGTGCTGTATCTGACGACCGAAAATGGTACCAAAAGATGCAGCCACTTCAAAAAAAACGCGACCAGATGAATGAGATGTCCGCTTACGCTCTGAGGAATGCCCTAGGTTGTTCGTTAGTAGGTCTGGACGATGGGAGATGGGCGTTTTCTAAATATTCCGTAAACCTCATTCCTTCATATATGGACGTGCCTGGGCTCATTCGAAACAAAAACATGAGCTAATTCGATTTATATTATTAAAAAAAAATCGAAAAAATCCGTTATGTCACTTTTTTGTATACTACGAACATCATGTAACGGCAACTCAAATATTGTACGATACATTTATTTAGCACATACAATTTTTGTTAAGAGCGCAGCAGCAACCAGTGTATGAATGTAATCCAATACGTGTATCATATTATATATACATATGTGCAATTGGGTCATTCTTTTTTTTTGTTATTATTCAGTCACGTCACTTGAGTTTACGTCGATTTGTGTCAGATATCCCATTTTTGTACCTTTTAATTGGCGTACATTCTTTTTTTCCATACTTTTGATTTGGGTTGTAAGTATATGGGCAAAAGACTTTACTCAAACTTAGTACCACTAACTTTGCAGACAATACTTGGTCGTTTGACCTTACATGATCCTTTAAAGTACGGAAGGAATATAACAAAGGCGGTTTTTGTCGTTAATACAAACTCCCGCAAATGAGCAAATTAGTCTTACTTTGAAACCCAAAAAACGGTGATTAACGTACGCTTACATCCAAAAATATGGTAACGATTCTGATCCTTACGCCTTGGGCATACGTTCGGAGATGTATACATATTTTTAGATGACTGCCACATAAAGGTCGCAGGTATGATAAGGATTAACGGAGAGCCTGAAAAATGGGCCATTACGTCTTTGTCGACGTGGCCATACTTGCTTCCTTTTTTATTGGTCTTAATAGTTATTAATAGAATAGAATGAAATAGTGGAATAAAAATGAATTACTGTTCTTCTTAAACAAATTTCATCAACAGCCTGTTTGAGTCCACTGGCTCTCCTATAACTTACGCATTATGAGGTAATTCCCATAATCACTACGCTGGGCAACCGGGTTGGCGATAACAGTAGTGCGTATCATGATGCTGCTACCCATCGTCAATCTTCAATAAATGCACCTTCATGATGACGCTGCTGCTTCTATGAAAGAATGATTAGTGACACTTCAATCCCTTAGTCGACTCTCACCACACCCACGGGAAGAGTTGGGTGGTGACAAACGTATTCTTTCGCCTTCACTACGTGTCAATCAAAATTACTAAGAAATAATTACCTACCTATCAGATCTTTTTAATGGTACACGAATTTATTCAAAGTATTTTTAGTGACGATTGATGTCTGATTTTATCACTCCTCTGTCTGAAAAAATTAAGGAACTGGCAGACAAAACTGTGAAAGGCTAATTCATGATGCAGCAATTTCTAAATGCTGTATACAATGTGCCCATGAGGAAAGGGAAAAGATTCAACAGCGAATTTCAGACCAAATTTGAAGCTAAAAATGTCATAATTAAGGTTTCTGGATTCAGTCTATTTTAAGAGAAAATTAGATTTTTTCTTAAAACCGTTTTAGACCGTTACGCTATGATAAACGCATTTTAGGAAACGATTTTGTCACCATGATGTCTTAGTCTTGTCACACTTAATTGACAGAGATCAAATGAACAAAAAATCTTTAATTACCTAACAAATGTAAAAAAAAACTTTAAAGTGCATTTTTGCGATAGTTTGATTAAAATTCATTCAAAACTTAAAAAAAAAGTAAAAAAAATTTTTTTTTGCAGATTTCATCACAACTCATTTAGCATTTTTTGCTTCTTTTAGTCTCAGGAATAATGCTGTTAGAATTTTTCCCTTTCCTCGTGGGCACCTTGTATGTTTAAACTTTCGCTATAATTATCGCTGTATTATTTTATGTATTATTTTCGGAGTAATTAAATCTGGACTAAGTGTCAGTGTGACAACGTTCACATCTCAATTTGATAAAAGTGCAACATAGAACTTTGTTATATTGGGGCAGCGGTATAGCGGTTCACTTTCTATGTTTTGACTTCCGCTCCCCGACTTCAAAGTCTGCTTTGAGCCAGAATTTCCCGCACATTATGCATTAAACCCTGGGGAGGCGTTCACTCAAATTTATTGCACGCCCACTCAAGTTAGGGTTACCAGATATTGTGTTAAAAAAATCCTATGGCAGCTGAAAATTTTGCCAGATTAATTTGTTCCGCTTCCCGATTATATACCGCTTGACCTACAATTTTTGTTGGCAATGCAATTTACCTGTAATGATATGGACTGATGATGAAGTTAGGTGACAACAGAATCTTGGGAACGAAGCAATGTACCTAATCTATTTGTTTTAATGAGTACAAGATGACTGCAGTAGTCTGGTATTTTTCTGCCAATAACTTTAAAAAGTTTAGAAATGACTTTGTTTTTACATTAAATGAAATGTTTATTGTTGTAAAGTATTTAAACAAAGTGGTTAGTTGTTAATAGTAACTTATCTGCTTTGTCTCACGCTAGTTTTCCTTATCCTTGTATGATAAAATCCTTGGCACATGAAGATATCCTTGGTATACAAAGAAAAAAAAGATAGACAATTAAAAATCCCACGATTTGCAAATATTTCCGCATAAGTCAAGAAATTTTCTGTAGCCTGGTAACCCTACACTCAGATAGTGCGATTTGCCATTCAAAGTTATTTACGCGATATTTGAAGCCGCTGAGATTCCTATCAGATATTTATTGCTTTTGTATCTCGGTTTTTGGTACTTTTGCATTGATTGTCCTTTTACGCGTTGAAAGTTTTTTTAATTCCGTTTATTACATTGTAAAAAAAATAAGTAGATGTTTATTGTGCTTCCTTTGGACCACGGACTAACATGAAATATCTGTGTGTTGAGACTACAAAAATCTAGGGGATGTATGCAGGTAACTTATAAACGAATTGGGATCCCTTTGGAAAATGAAACCCCAGTAGGTAACTGGCTTTAAATCGGGATTTATCTTTACCGATTTGTAATCAGGTTGTACCAAATCTGGCTACGAAATGGTAAATTTATTCCCACTTCATAGCTGGTCATATTTCCGATTTGGCAGCCAGCTACCAAATCTGGCTACCAAACGGTACGAAAGGTTTTCGTTAGAGAATACGAAGTTCGTACATTAAACGTCAAACTCTCGACGCAGTGTAGTTCCAGTTCACGCCGCATTCTTCGGCGAGCACTAGTGTCGTTTAAAATACATTACGTCGGCCTAAATCGCATACCTCGTAACTCCAATTTTTATGAAAATCATGTTTTGACATTTTTAGATAGTACTATTCTGAACGCATCTAACGGCAAAACTCTTAAATACGAAAAATAAACCGTTTATGTTTAAAAAGCAAAATAGAAAACCTTCGCAACTCCCGGCCGCCATTTTGTAAAAGAAATACCTCGTATCTCCCTCCCCGCCACTTCCGTCAGTACAGCTTGCTATGTCACAGGGCTTGCAATATCGGATCATTTTCAGTTCCGGAACTGATTTCCGATATTATACTTTAATTCCGGAATTCCGGAACTAACGAAAATTTTGTAAAACTAGGTATTATTTAAATAAAACTTAAAATTTCAATGCGATTTGTATACAAGATGCTCATGAGGAAACAGAAAATTTTTAACAGCATATTCCTGAGGCTAAAAGAAGCAAGATTTTTTGTGTATTTCGAATGCTGCACTATTTAAAAAGTATTCTATATTATTATAATTATTGTATATTGTAATATTATTGTATTAATGAAACTTTGCAAAAAATGTATTTTAATGTTTTAGGTAATAAAAATAAAAGATTGTTTGTTCTTTTGATTTTTGTCAATTAAGTGTGACTTTTGTGTTGTTGGTCTTAAGACAAAATGGTTACCTAAAATGCGTAACGGTCTAAAACGGTAATACAAGGCATTTTCTCTTAAAATAAACGGCATCCGGTAAACTTTATATGACATTTGTAACCCTTTCCTTTTTTCCCTTTCCTCATGGGCACATTGTATTGTTCATCAATAAATTAAGGTTACGTTCTTATACCAAATACTTAGTACTTATAGGTATGGTAATTCGAATCAGAAACATTAGTCATTATACACTGTGTTTTATTGATTCCCGTTAAATTGGACAGGTTACTTGGGACATTAATAGAAGTTGCCTGGTATATCGGCTATTGTTTTCATAGATAATAATTGAAATGGCAAGTGTGAGAAAACCTTAAGAATAAGGTCTCAGGTGCACGTCAGTCACCTTTTATTTTTTACTATTTTTGACTGTATTTTAACAAAGAAGTATATGTTATAAAACTAAGACTTAAAATGAGTATTAACTTTTTTTTACGAAAACCTCATTTTTGAAAGGTTTTATTTCTCACTTTTTGAAATGTATTAATGAGGTTAGTGAGACTCTTTTCCATAATGGCACCAACGCCGTTAAAAAAAACCTTTCGTACTGAGTAACAACAATTTTATTGGTAATAACTCTGTAACTAGGCTATATCCAGAAAAAATTACATGATATTATAGTTTCTAAATGTGGTAAGAAATACACTTTTAAAATAACTTTAATTACAAATACCAATGTTTTACTTTTTTGGAATGCTACTTGATATTAGACCAAGTGGAGACTTAGTCAAAGGTTACGATTCTTCGACATATGTAAATAGCGTATAATTATCGAAGGGCTAAATGAAAAATAATTATTAAAATCTTACAGGATTGTTGCTTACCGTGGCCAGTTTTCGTGGTTTAGTAGTAGGTACCTAGTATTTAGTAAACACAGTTTATTTTACAGAAACGACACAATACAATTTGTGGCAAACTACTTATCGATATATCTTGTGGTGGCTTTGTATTCTGTACCTAATTATCATAATCGTGTTGATATTTTATGTTTATCCATATAATAATAACACTTTTTTTTCAATTCCGGAATTCCGATATTAGCTGTGTCAGTTCCGGAACTGTAAAAACAACAAAATCGGTCCGAAATTCCGATAATTCGAAATTCCGGAATTCCGGAATGCAAGCCCTTGTTAGGTGACTACGCGTCAGTTTTGCGTAAATATTAAGGTAGAAAACGAGTGCTGTGTAACAGGTATGTGTAATAAGGTTCTACGGTTTTCTGATTGTGTATTCTTGATAGATATTTATAAGAATATTCTTGATAGATATTTATAAGAAAATTTGCAAGTTTATTTATTTTTTATCCACAATTACCTTTTTCAGTTCAAAAGACTATCCTCTATTTATACGGATTTTTATAGCGAAGCTCTTAACTCCCGATTAGCTTTCTAAAATTGTCAAGAAAAACTCGTAACTCCATATTTTTCAGATTCAGTTGATTACAAAAAAAATGGTCTTAGCAATCTGACGGCTAAATTTAACTTAACATTATATATAAAAGAAATACTAAGCAAGTCTGCATGCAAAATTTTTGGTAATCAAGTTTTTTGTGCCTCCTGTAAAATTTGGTCAGATTGAGTTACGAGGTTTGCGATTTAGGCCGATAGTGAATACGATTTTTAGACTCGACATTATACTACGTGCCCATGAGGAAAGGGAAAAAATTCAACAGCGGATTTCTGACCTGAAGTTAAAAATGTCATAAATGAAGTTTTCTGGATTTAGTCTATTTTAAGAGAAAATTTAATTTTTTCTTAAAACCGTTTTAGACCGTTACGCTACACTTAGTTGAAAGACATGAAAATGAACAAAAAAATCTTTGATTACCTAGCAAATGTAAAAAAAAACTTTAAAGTGCATTTTTTTGCGATAGTTTCATTAATAAAATCCTTTTTTTATGTATTAAGGCATTCAAAACATCAAAAAAAAAAACTAAAAATCAATTTTTTTGCAGATTTGACCAAAACTCCTTTAACATTTTTTGCTTCTTTTAGTCTCCGGAATATTCTGGTAGAATTTATGCCTTTCCTCATGGGCACCTTGTATTTATAAGGAAACTTTTTTTTACTAAAATTATTGAACAATGTTTTTTTTTCATAGAAATGGGAAGAAATGGGAATAAGATTTGTTCTTCAAATAAGAATCGAAGGATCTTAGTGTTAATTTAGTACAGTAATATTTGATTTTAATTTGATATTTTTTGTTCCAGATTTGATTCTTCGCATCTGCAGTTCCTATCACGTCTATTTCTTGATGGACAGGTATGTACTTGTACCTAAATAAAAAAATCAACTAAAATATTAGTAATTCCTATAGACTAGGTATATTCACATACGATAACAACTCGACTTATTTGATACTGGGAGGTGTAGTAACACAGACTGATGATGACAATAAACTCGCTTCAAAACTTTATACGCGTATCTATAATTTACCAATAATAATTGTCCCGAAACTTGCTTTGAACTTATATTGTAGTATACAGGGCGTCCCATAAGCCCATAACTATGGAACATGAAGGGAAAGTACCTGAAAAATATTCTAGAGAGGATATTTTGCTGAAAGAAGACTTTATGTTATTTTTAACGGGCAAGAGTCAAAAAAATCGTGGGTTCAAACCTCAACGCCATTATATAGTACGAAAAATTTGTGCTATAGGGTGGTCGTTTTTGAGACCGGTGCCCTATAAAAGGAGGCAAATAAAACTGCATTCAAAGTTTTCGTATTAAAGTAGGTTCGATGACTAGAAAAAGCTAGAAAATAGTAAATAATGCCCTTGCCTGGATTCGAACCCGGAACCTCCAGCTTCGTAGGCAGGGTCTCTACCAACTAGGCTACGGAGGCGTCAAATAAATAAATAATGTATGTAGAATCTATACTTAAACTTTAAATTAAACGAAACGAAAAAACAGTACTAATCCATTAGATGGAGCATCATTATCAAGGTCGACATACATAACTATCACTATCCATCATGGAATACCTTCTATAGACTCCGCATTTTAATTTAACTTCCTAAGTTAGGTACAGTCACGTCTAATAATATGTACACATCTCGGAACGTATGTCAAGGGCATAAGGATATAAATCGTATAAATATTATTTGAGCCGACTGTATTTACCACAAGCCTCTGATTCTTGTATAAATATGGATTTGTATTATGATGATCATCCATACAAATGATATACACTACCTACGAAAAGATGCTTTACCTGAGGTTCGTTTACCAAAGATACATTACCAAAAATGTGAATCGACTAAGGGATTGAAGTGTCAATGAACATTAATTTATTGAAGATTGATAATGCGGTTGTCTAAAGGTGGATTAGACCAAACGAGCGAATGGTCATTCTATCCCCCACTCTGCGAAATTCGTTCGTTACACAAAACATGATTCGTCAAAATTCGTTGATTTCGTAGAGTGGGGGATAGAATGAGCATTCGCTCGTTTGGTCTAAATCCACCTTAATGCGGGATTGCCAAAACACTTGCCGTGGCGATTCTGGGCATATGCGTTCAAAAGTATTAGGAGAGACTATGAGCATGTTCAGCAGTCAAGTGGACTCAGAGATACGCTGATGATGTGAAGTATGTGATCTGATTTTTTTGGTAGTTTTAAAAATTCTAATATCCATTTAAGTAATATTACCGGTCCGTCCAGCGAGAGAACCGTCGGCGTTGCCAAGTTTCTACATCTGACGATAATATATGCTTTATCTAAAGGATCTTTCAGATTGCCCAAATATACTGCAAAGGCACATGTAATGTAACTTTAGATTGCTTGCTTAATATGAGAAGTACTTGAGTTGCGCTAATGTTTGCGTGCGAAGTATAGCAACTTACTACAATGGCCGCACTTTAGAGCAATGTGGACGGACGCTAAAGGATAATTGTTACTATCTATTACCTTGTCTGTACAATTTCCGAATAGGCATAGTACATTGTGCATCAAGGGAGGTAAGTACGGAATTACTAACGAGAGTGTTAGAAGCCCGATGCCGTAGGCGGAGGGCTTTTAATGACTCGAGTTAGTATTCAGCTTTCCGACCGTGATGCATACAATGTTTTTCACCACACTTGCCGACAAAAAAATACGTTTTAAGACAAAATATTATTAATTGACGTACGGACATTTCTATTACTCCCTAGGGAATTTCACATTCCTATTACTCCCGCTATGCATGCAAGCAATGGCTTAGACAGCAAGTGTGATGAAAAGATATTAATTACTACTTGAGGGCGTGATATAGTGCTTCATGATTTTCATTAAACTTGTCCTAGAGCCAAAGTCATTATTCTCTTCAAAATTGAGCCAGGCTACCTAACGTAACCTAACGTATCCTTTACTTTCCTTCTCCTCCTTTTTTTTCCTCGTCGGCCAGTGGGTCCTGGTCGCTACGGAAGAACAGCGCTGGCTTTGCAAGCTAGATGCTGAGTTGTGACCCTTTTGTGGCAAGCTGTTATTCTGTGCTTATTTACTTTGTTATTTATGTCTTTGCTTACTGTCATCACATCATCAGCGTCACTAACATAGGTTAGTCAACTGCTGGATGTAGGCCTCTACTATTAACTATGCGTATAGATGTATTAGGAGGTAAATGCCCATAATCGTTACGCTGGGTAAGCGGACTGGCGATTACAGTAATGTATCCACTATGATGACGCTGCTGCCCAACATTAATCTTCAAAATGATCTATCAAAAAACAGTCAGTGACACTTCAATCCCTTAGTCGGTTCTTACGAATCCGCGGGAAGAGCTGGGGTGGTGACAAATGTATTCTTACGCACAATTTTGAATAGAAAGCTGCAGTAAATGTAAAAATCATAATATTAATTCCCGTACATCACTACTTAAATACTTAAATACTATGTAAGTGATCTGTGTAAGTCATGAGGTCAGCGGATGGAACCATCGTTGATCCGTATCATAGTTGAATTTGTTTTTTTGGTCCATACGCATTAGTATGTCAGGAAGCGATGAACGATTGAAAAGTGTTGATCACGATTTCTTAGTAGTAGAGTAGTTAATATGACTTTATCTAACAGGTAGAATAATGAGAGGGCTTAAAGAGGAGAGTAGTTTCTTGATATTTTATCACATGGATGTTTCTTGTTTGATGTCAATGGGGTCATTCTCATTTATACCGTGTATTAATTTATTAAACATAAGAACAAGATAACAACCAATCGAACCCCACAAAGTTCTCGCTGCAATGGTAGGCCAAAAGGAGATGGCAGGGCTGCTTAGACTCGTTAAACAAAGAGTGGTAGGTGCTTGCACACAACAGAGCCGAATTTCGGGAAATACGAATCGAAAAAAGTGAGAAATCTATATCAGACATCATTTTATATAAGAAGAAGATTAAATGAGAAATGTACTTGCTGAGAAAATTCTATTTCCTGTTCTATCGTAGGTTCATGCCGTATAATAAACGTTATCGTAAAATGGCCAAAATTGTTACTTGAATAATATAGCGGTACGCCTGAGTAATTTGGGATAGTACGATAGAAATAGTATTGCTACCGCCTAATGCTCAACAATTATTGGATTCCGAACTCGAACCTTATGCGGAAATGTGGTCGCCATTACTTCACCAATTCTCTCTAAAATATCCAGACATGTTACATTAATAATTACTTTTTTCAGTGCCTTTATTGTAATTTAATTAAATGAAAGAAAAAAAGGCATTATTTTTGTACTGTTAGTTTTAATTTTGTAACAATATTGCTTAGTTCCTTATAATTGAGGACGTGGGTTCGAATTCCTCTTCGGATGCTGAAGAAACTAGGTATTTTTTGGTCACTAAGCTTTGATTTTTTGACTCTTTTTCTGTATAAATTAAGCTTATAGACACAGCTACATAAAACATACCAGTGGTTTAGAATAGATATTCTATTGGAACTTCCCTTTATTAGTTGCATAGAAGTACTCAAACAAAGAAAAACTCTCTAGTAACTTTCAAAGAAAATGTACTCAAACAAAGGAAAACTGTTGAATGAATCGAACATAATACTCCATAAATTAAGCACGCCAGTACCAGACCCCTAATGAGATGGGCAGCGATAAAAATAAAGGAATTCAAAAAGCACAAAAGTCTGTGGCGAGAATGGCTCGTAAAATTCGGCCATTTGGTCTACAAATTGCGGAGATCATTTGGAATAGATGGGGCATACAGAGTGTAATAAAATAGTGGTAGGCATTGCACAGAAGAGCATACCCAGTAGGTATACAGGTAACCCTAAAAAGGGTAAAAAGTGTCGTAATAAAAACATTTTTGTATGAGTAAGGACACTGGAATAGTACATTTCGATGCTAGTGCGGAAAGTATGACATTTCCGCGCGTGCATCGAACGACGTTTTTCAATACAGTTGCCAAAAAATTAAAAGATGATAAACAAAATACCTAGTTATGAGTATGACTAGTATGAGTTAAAACTTTGACAATGAACACTTTTGACGGACAAAAGGAGTTTTTTTAGCTCTAAAACTTGCATTCATAGTTTAAGGGGTAATAGATTTTGCTATTCAGCAGCTCAAACGTTTTTATTTGATAATACATAATTTACAAGTAAGAAACAAGTTAAATCTACAAATATTCACTTTTAATAGCCTTCGTAACACAATGTTCAATTATCTGTGTACATAAATATTTAAATTCTATAAAAACAAAAACAACATTGTTGCCTTTAGATACTTAATAAACATTCTTGAAGTTAAGAAAAACGCCTCTAATTTGACAGGCCGTTCGAGACCGTTCCGTTGTCACAAATGTTTTTCAATATTCAATATTTAAAAAAATATATATGATGATGAGGAAGTAAGAATAAAATATGAAATATCAATATTTTTAATCGTTTTGCATAAGCAGTAGGTTTTTAGATTTATTACGTCTTGGTAAAGCGAAATACCTTAAAACTCTTTAGTAGGTACTAGGTGTATGTAGTCGTGAAATGGAACACAACTTGATTTAAAAAGATTGGAAAAGTAAAAAGCACTAGTTCGCAAAAACGAACTTTGCGCACTCAAAACAGCCAAGAAAAACACCTTTTTTGAGCAACTGTGTTGAAAAAGGAATTTAAAAAGAACTCTTAGATTAAGAACTAATCATAATCTTGCTGACAAATAATAATAAAAAAACTTCTCAATTGTTTTCTTTCACCACTCTTAAGAATTGTGTTAAAAAATAAACCAAGTAGTAAAAGAAACTTATTAGGTACACAAAATTTATTAAATGGTTATTTAATTAATAAAACAAATTCTATTGTTTTAATTGGCTGAGTGTAAATTACAAGTTTTCTGAGCGGAGTCTATGGATGGTCATCTGTGACAAATTGTAACCTGTTCGTCTGAAAAATAGCCAGGCCGATAATGGCAGAGTGGAAACATTCGTCAGTGCGGTGAGGACCCTAAAGTGGGGGCGTCAGTGTTCCCAATACTGGGCGTAGGGTGGGCTGAAGACAGAGTAGTCCACAGGTAAGAAGGCATGTTTCTTGTTGGATTTCTCGGCTACGTTACGGTTAGCGAACTAGGGACATGGGTCAAAATTATTTTCGTTGTATAGAGCTGTATATACTTGATTAGATATTTGTCAGCATTCTGACCACTGATATACAGGGTGGCCCATTCAAATCGGTCAGTACGGGAAAGACTGAAACTATAAGACATACGAAGATTTGTTCTTAGGAACCATGTCATCGATTTTGATAAAAAGAAAAACTGCATTCATACATTTGAAAAATAAACTGTACCCAGCCAGGGAATCGAACCCGGTTGTTTTGAAAAAATAAACATACACTATTTCTATTCTGATATCGTTTGTGTAGGTCTTAAGCAGTAAATGTCTCTAAGAAACATGATGTCTAAAATGAATGGAATTCATTGTTTTCACGTACTTAAATTTATTTTACTAGGTGTTTATTGTGTAAATGTTAAGAAAAAAAAAAATTTTTTTTTCGTATTTATCAGCGCAGTTTCCTTATTATCAAAATCAATGACATGGTTCCTAAGAACAAATCTTCTTATGTCTTATAGTTTCAGACTTTCCCATACTGAGCGATTTGAATGGGCCACCCGGTATATTATGATGACGACTGTATACTCGTCAGATCAAGTTAAACCGCGTCAACTACCCACTGGGCGCAAACTTAAACATTAAGTTATACAATTCCATATTACTGATACTGAGATCCGAGAATATCAGGTTTTTCAGCCGTGAACACTGGTGGGGACGACAACACGTAGGATATTGGTGAAAACCCGTCTGATTTGGTTTATGTCATCTGATATTTCAATTTTGTATACATGATAGTTTGAATATATTTAATAAAAATAATATGATTTATTTCACAAAAAAAATATACACACCTTTCACTATCACCACTTTCGACCCCGCTACTTCAATTAACTCGTTGTTACCATAGAATCTTCGACGTCTATAGAAGTTGTTCAGCCGAACGTGTTAACCTATAGTGGTACCTACATGTTAGTCAACTACTACGTCTGCGATTGTAATAACACCGCCTAATGCCCTACAATTATTGGATTCCGAACCTTGCACGGAAATTGTGATCGCTATTACCTCACGAATTCGGTTAGATAACGAGTCTAAATACCTGTGTAATGAACAGTGGTCGGATATCCCGGTGCAACACCAAGGGATACCAAGTAGAAAAGTTAATATGGATATGACCTAAATTCCCGGGTTTAGATTGAAAAAAAATATAGATCTGATAGGTATACTTAAAAAGGCAGCTCAAATTGCGAACATAAACGAAATCTTTGGGCGTTTTCACAAACCGTTGTTCAAAACACTTTTTTTAATTCGAACAAATTTGGGCTTGTTCGACTCAGGATCACGAGCTCTTTTAATTCTGATAGGTGAAAAAAACTGTCCCACAATTTTCGTATATTTTTAATTTCTTCCATTACGCTAACGCCATACAAAGTCTATAAAAATGGCGATAGCGTAATGGAAAAAAAAATCATTTTTGCACACTTTTTTTCTCCTAGCAGGATTGAAAGAGCTCGTGATCCTAAGTCGAACAATCCCAAACTTGTCCGAATTAAAAAAAAGTGTTTTGAACAACGGTTTGTGAAATCTGAAGTGTATCTTTACAAATTTGCTCCACTGACATCCGTAGAAGTGGAAAGGACTTTTTCGGCGTACAAATGGATTTTAGATGTGAAAAGGAATCGATTGAAAATAGAGAATCTAGATAAAATAATTATATGCTATTTTAACTTTATAGAACCTAGTAAGCCATAATTTTTTCATAAAATACATATATTTACTCTAATGTGCATAGGTGTGTCAAGTCTTCATGCTTAAAAATGTTTGATTTTATGTTACATAGTACAGACACGAGGATGTTTAATCCGTAACCAGGTCTATTTTTTCTAACTTAGTAATTGATGACCTCAGGAAGACCATGTACCATTTAGTGGTTATTGGATACAAATTTTCTTTAACTTTAAATTAATAAAATTTTGAGGTATCTGCGGGAGACCTCACCTAAAATGTTTAATTTAGGCTGGGTATGGATATTGTTTTAATCCTGATCACGGATTAAAATAATCGTGTATTATATGATATTTCTGTTTTTTTACGTTCGCAATTTCTAGAAGTGGAACCTATTGTGCCTTAGTAAAAAGCTTCTATTTTTAAAGCTAAACTCTTTTATTTAAAAATATTCATACCAAAAGGCTATTTGGTACTAAGGTCAATATTAAACAAAATTTATAACTTATCTTTTAAAATTATTGTCGAAATCGCATAATAATAAACGCTTGTATGTACATGCACTTATATTGCGTTACAAAATATTACTAAACTTTACTGGATGTAATGTTGTGGAATCCCGTGGTATATCCATATTAGTATAATGTTTGAGGTCATTCACCCCTTGTTGCACCGGGATATCCGACCACTGGTAATGAAGCGACATATATATGTAGGTACATTATTGTGTTTACATGAATATAGGTTACCTTAACCTTTCGTATGCTTAGTAGCAGATCTGCTCCATTACAATTTAATTTTACGAAATAGCCGTCAAAGTCAAATTTTGATTGAACTGATTGACAGTAGCGCATACCAAAGGTTAAATAAGTTTTTTAAAAGTGTACAAATTTGTCACAAGCTTTTATTGCCAACTGCTTTATGCGGAATTTACACTGCATCGTTTGCGGCATGCAAACAATGCCAGTTACCTGGCAACTTCATCCTTTGATTCGTCAACCGCATCAGGCGAACGACGAAGTGCAAAAAATATTTAGCAAACTGTTTTTTCTCAAACTTGCAATGAAATGCTTACATGACGTAGGTACCTCAAATTAATCAAGGGAGTACGTAGTTTCGGGCTCTACGAGTGAACAATGATTAAAAGGAATTTCATACAAAATGTCGGGCCTTAACCTGCAAAGCAATTTTTTTTTTTGTTTTTAATCCAAAGTATGACAGACTTGAGTCAATGAAACCGACTAGTAACATTTTTTTTTTTATTATATAACAAGTTTGAGAAAAGCACTACACAAGCTTTAGCCGGGAAACTACTTGCTCGGCCTGCAAGACCTTACTTTCCGGCATTTGCAGTAATGTACTATTATTACTTAAATATTAAGTTGTAGCAACACTATACTATGTAGGTATGTATAAAGTGAAGCAGTCGTAGCTGCCATAACGTATGCGGAATGAAATCTGCACAAAGTTTAATATTATATTAAATAAATGATATGTTTCCTTGAATATTTAAGTTATATGTAATAAAATTTTTAAATATTGAATAAATGATGATGATGAATATGTAAGTAAATAAAAAAAAAAAAATGATATCATTATTATTTTCTTGAATATGTACGTTTTTTAATATCGATTTTAACAAGTATTCATGCAAGATAAAAACTACTTGAATCCAAAGTGTATAACTTTAGTTTTATGATACTTTATCCATTGATGTCGAAAAAACAAATGTTAGCATTTTTCTTGCCTCTAATTTTACCTTCTGTAGGAAAACTTTTTAAATGAAAATCCTTTGCTCATTATATTTCATATTCTTGTTAATTGGTCTATTGATACTTACTTATTATGCTAAAAATATTTAATTGAAATTAGCTATAAGTCGTTCACCGTGACATCCGTTACTGAAAAAGCAGTGTTTTTTACACTTTTTGATCAAATGGCGAAGTCATATTTTCAAAGTTATTTATTTTTATTTTCCGTGTTGATAGGCTTGCTCTTTGTTTATGTTTCGTAATGCCCATGGTTTGAGGATGTTTTTCATCAATTTTGTTGTCATATTTAGAAGTATTTCTGAGCTCCCTGTTCGATTTTGTGATTCGGGTTAACGTAATTTCCTTTATTCGAGCTCTTTCTGAAAAGTGGCTGTAGCCAAATTGTTACATTACACTAGGGTTTCTAATATCATTTATTGGAAACAAAAAGAATGCGAGATTTTTATAAAACAGTGTTTCAAATCTTGCCTTCTTCTAAAAAATCAGAATCAGCGTCGATTTTGGCCTTAGCAAATGTGTCTTGTGGAAAATACATGCAGTTGTGCGACATTGTTGTACTCAATTGGCCATAATTTCTAAAGAAAGATGCTAAACCCGACAAAACTCTCCAATTTAATTAACAGTTGTATACAAATTAATTTAGCATTGAGACACAAGTTAAATTTAATTTTTTTATTTTGTTTTTACTTGTTCAAAATTTGTGCAAATTTCACTCCGCATACGTTAGTCGAAGTCGAAACCGGCCAGCATTACCTTCCCGGTCGGAATTTGACGAAAAATCGCCTGCAATATGTCAGTACTCCCGGAATGTCACGGGTTCATTATTGCCTCGCTTTGTTATCGTTTCGGCTTTTTAAAGGCTAGGGTGATTCATTATTATGCTAACAGATATAAATGACGAGTTTTTTTAAAAGGTTAAAGCAAGTCTCCTCAAATTGTTTACGGTTGGATCAAAAACAAAACAAGTAATATTCCCTTGAGCCTTAAATGTTTTTAAGATTCCAAATTGAAACGATACCATTTTTTATCGAACCTGAAAACAAAATATGCACATTCATTAGTGCATAATAAAACGATTGAAACGGACTCGTCCTTGCAATGTATTTTTTTAATTGAAATGTTATATTAATTATTTACTTTTAGTTTCAGATTGTGAGGTGACTTCAAGAATATGGACAGAAGAAAAATCTCATGGACACTGTATATATAAAACGAGAAGAGAAACTGCTCCCCGGTTTCTGAAAGAAAATAAAGGAGTATAAACGAAAAAAAGAAATATAAATAAATAGTCATGTGAAAACAACACTAGCATTTCATGCAAACTGTCATATCTATGAAGCATATCTTAAAACTTTAAAAGGTTACATATCTGATTATTTTATGCTAGTCACCATTTGTGATTCTAGATAATAGAAAATTGCTCAAATTATTTAAGTTCTAAAAGACTTAGAAGAAGTTACTGATATGACGAAAAAGATTTAAAGAAACATAGAAATAGAACTAAAGATAATTAGAAAGATGAAGTTCTTCAGCATAGTATTCTTGAGAAGGCGGACGTGGATTTTGAAAGCTGTTTTAGTGCTGACAGCACTATGGTTCATGGTAGCTTTGCTGACGACGAATGGTAGTAGGAACTCCCTTGTGGCACCCCCGATAGAATACGATGACGCTGAGGCCAAACCATTCAAAATGCAGAAACCGACGTCCGTGAAGAAGAAAAGCGACAATTATGGCAACAACTTGTCTGATGGTGAGTTCATTGACGATACTGTAGCAAGTGGATTCTAAATTGCTTAAATAATATCAAGTACCACTAAGATCAAATGAAATAAAGTACTTATTTAATCTGTTGATGGCTTATCAAAATTTTAAAACAAAAAAACTTGACATAACGTAGTTAACGCAAAAAGATTCTGCACTGTCAACTAAAAAAAAATCCTTGAATTTTCAAAAAACATATTAAGCTTTTTAGAAAATCACTTCTAGAATGCATGAACCATGGTGTTGGTAGGTGTGGTAAACATTTTTATGTGTCATGGTTATGGTTTTTATGTTTTAGAAACCTAGAACGCTATGTTGTATATGTTGATATACGTAAAATGTTTTTAATTAATTTATTTCGTACAAAGCAACTAGTCTGGTACAAAAGTTATTAAGATTTTGATTGCTTTTCAATTTGAAATTTTATTTGGATTTCATCATAATTTAGCATATTTATACTTAAATGTGTAGTTGCTATTGACAAGCTGTACGATAGCAAAGGAAAAAGATGCCAGAGATTAAATTGTAGAGAAATCTTCCGAGTTCTCACTATACACTTGTATTATGTTTATGTATTTAAATACATTATTATAACAACTAAGGCGCTTGTTAATATCTAAACTTTTTGCGATAATTTTGCCCATGTATTCATATTTTGAAGCACCAAAATTACTGGCCGTAAAAATAGCCTATTAAATCACTTGAAGAATGTTCGGATTAAACTCCGCATAATTCCCCCATACAATTGCATCGTTTGTAAGTCGTCATACACAGGAAATGGTTATGATAATCTTAGGCTAGAATTTCCTTTCCTCGAGACTTTCGAGGACGATTGTTCTAAGATCCACACAATTGAAATGCTAATCGAGATACCGTCTATGAATCGCATGAATACCAATCGTGTTGGCTGTGGGGAACTTGCATTTGAAATATTTACATCGTGTTTGATAAGGTCGTGTCGTGTTTGAAAGCCGGGTTTTATAAAGTTTGAGAATCGGAATTTTTCTTTCGCTTAATAATTCTGATCGTAGTTGATAAGGTCACGTCACGTCGCATTTGACTTAAGGTACGGTTTAAAATTAAACCCGGCGTTTGAAATTCCGTTTTGGATCAAAATTTTACACGTTTCAACGAAAGCAAAAAAATAAGTAATTCGTATATTTGAAACTGGTTTTCCATCTCGTCAATTTTAATAATGAGCAAAATGATTTTATTTTCGCAAATTCTGAGAATAAAGCATTTTTATATTTTGAATAAATCTGAACGCAGCATTCAATCGATAAAGAAAGTTTATACTTTTATTTCTTGCTCGTTTCTAATATTAGTTACCTATTCATTTTTATGTCGGATAATTTATTTTTGCTCATGCTGCTAAAGAAGGACTAATAGCTTTGAATAATGGATATTTTTATCTAAGCGTTGAAAAATTGCTGTTGAAAAATTGCCTTTAGCTGCGAGATGATAAATTTAATTATGGTTTAAGTTTTAATCCGAGGTATCTAACGCATTAGCATTTCCATAAAAATATGCAAGTTCCCTGTTTCAACAATGCCCTACTGACTCAGAAGTCGAGTTAGTTGTGTCTAATTTTTGCATGTTTGTCGTTAACTCTGTTGCTTTTACTTTTATGTTTTGCATGATTTGTTAGATATCACAGCAAAGAAGCGGGTCAATTGGATGGCTCGAATAGCTCCTGTTGAAGGTCAAGCAGGTAATTATCCTTTTTAGCGTAATTAGAGAATTAAAAAAAAGTCTTGCGCAAACTATATTACTGGCACTGACTTGTAAAGATATACCTTTTCTTATAGACATTTTGTCAAGGAATACTCTAGCAGCTATATAGGCCCAAGGCTATGGTAGATGTCGTGGCACATCAAGGTGTTTTTGGCAGTATTGGGACAAAATATAAAGGAATATTTAAATCGCATAAACTTAAATACGACTTTGGTCTATGGATTATCTGTATTTACTAAGTGTTACTAAGTAAACGTCAAAGTTTCGTTCAACTAAGTGTTTACTTTGAATTAAGTTGCATTTAAGTTAACTTGGAATGTGTACCTATTACAGAACTTTCGTTTAAATAGGCACAAAGTCTTGTATTAAAAAAGTATTAATCTTAGACTTAGTTGCAATAGTAAAACTGTAATATAATTGACTGTGGATATAATTTAGATTAGAACTTAACTGATTTCTGCTTGCTACTTACTATCTAGGATGTGGATCTGTGTGCTTGCAGCTTTCGTTCGGTGTTGGTTTACTCTAGTGATTGCGTTATTGAAAGCCAAATATTGTTTCTAAAGTTTTTCATTTGTTGCACAAATATTGAACACAGCAATGCTATAATCAAGTAGATTTTTATTTTCGCTGGATGGCAAGTCTTGCACTTTGTAATAAGGCTTGACTAGACGCTGGAGCAGAGAGTCCATGTTAAAGCAGAGCGATAGCGACCATGTTAAACAAATGCAAACGTATTTGCGTGGCTTCAGTGCACATTGTTTAAGTCCCTTGGACGCTGCCTGCCCCGCTGGACGCTCCGCTCGTAGCTCGTCACTCAAGCCTTCTTAGTAATCGATATTATCAACTACTTACGGTGTAGTAAAAATGTCATATTTAGTAAAACTTCTAATTCAGAACGTAATAGTAGTTCACCAAAGTAGAGACAAGGCTTTGACTCGCATTGACTGATAATAATTAAAAGAAAGACTTTGTATGATATCCATGATATAGATATCGACGTTAATGATGATCTGCTACCAGGCCTAGGTGTGCTGGCAGCACCAGGCTCCGACAACGCTCCAGGAGAACTAGGCAAGCCTGTAGTTCTTCCGAAAAACGTAAGCGAAGATACGAAGGTAGCCGTAGCAGAGGGTTGGAAGAAGAACGCTTTCAACCAATACGTCAGCGATCTCATATCGATTCGAAGGAAGCTGCCGGATCCTAGAGATGAATGGTGAGAATATTATACTCTATATATTGTATGAGATTTATGTGATAAGGTTGTTATTTCCATGCTCTTTCAATTTTAGTTTATTTTCTGATTTTCCTCGTATGAAATAGTTGTGTAATAATTATGATGACACCTTGTTTAAATTGTTAGCGTTAAGCTATGTACTTTTGCAACTAACATTTTGTGCAGTTATTAATGATTCATTTATTAATAGAATATCCATTTTCGTAGCAGTGACAGTCTAATTAGAAACGATAAAATGGTCAAAAATATTTAGCTTTACAGTAAATTCTAGTAGAAGAACTTCTTCAGAATATGGCATTGTCCCAAAATTTATCTTAGTCCCACGACATCATAGTAATTTTAAATCCAGGATAAGTTTCATAAATATTTAATTTTACTAGGTGCAAAGTACCAGGGCGGTTCCTAGAAGTTCTCCCACAGACGTCAGTGGTGATCTGTTTCCATAACGAAGCTTGGTCGGTCCTGTTGCGAACCGTCCACTCCGTGCTCGACCGGTCTCCGGAGCACTTGATCAAAGAGATTGTGCTTGTGGATGACTTTTCTGATATGCGTATGTATAATATTAGATATACATAGATAGAATGTCACGTATAGTAAAGTCCTTGGTATCTGAAAGTTCTTTTGAATAAGCGTTTAAGTTAAAATTTATCTGGTGCATAAAATATCTAGGATTGGACTTAAATTAGGAATGTACGAAAATGTTCAAATCCTTGATTAATTAATATAAAATTTACCTGTTCATCTAAAACAATGAAACTTTTCTTATCATTAGGAAGCTTATTCAGATTACCAGATAACCAAGGGCTATGTTATGAAGTATTTAGAAGTCTTGATTGATTTTGAACAAAAAACAGTTACATTTTTTCTCACTCGTTGGATAAGAGAATCTGCGAAAGACAAGCAATTAAACGAAATCAGGTCATAGAAACATTGATATTTATTTTTCAGCCCATTTAATGCAGCAGCTAGATGACTACATGTCTTCCCTACCAAAGGTGAGGATTGTCCGAGCTCCACGTCGCGAAGGTTTGATCAGAGCAAGACTTCTCGGGGCTCGATATGTGACGGCACCAGTTCTCACTTACCTCGACAGCCACTGCGAGTGTACTGAAGGTAAGCTGTTTAACTTGTGAAGGTAAATTAAAATTCGCTTCATCAAGATTGAATGTTTCTACAGAACTACCTACATTATTAATAATTTCAGGGTGGCTTGAACCTCTGCTGGACAGAATAGCGCGTAACAAAACAACCGTAGTGTGCCCAGTCATTGACGTTATTGACGACAATACTCTTGAATACCACTACAGAGACTCAACATCCGTCAATGTAGGAGGATTCGACTGGAATCTTCAGTTCAATTGGCACCCAGTGCCAGCCAGAGAACGGGCCAGACACACCAACACTGCTGAAGCAGTTTGGTCTCCGACTATGGCTGGTGGGCTCTTCGCCATAGATAAAGAATTCTTCGAAAGACTGGGAACTTATGACAGCGGCTTCGATATTTGGGGAGGCGAAAACTTGGAGCTGTCCTTCAAAACGTGGATGTGCGGTGGGACCCTGGAAATCGTACCCTGCTCACATGTTGGACATATATTCAGGAAACGATCTCCATATAAATGGAGGACTGGTGTCAACGTGCTGAAGAAGAATTCGGTTCGACTTGCTGAGGTAAATGTTTTCTTGAGTGTACCTACCTGTGATTGAAGTGCAAACAACAAGAAAATTATATAAAAAATTACATCAGCTACTTTTAAAGCTTGATTAGTTAGTAGTTCAGTTAAATTTGTATCCTTATCGGATATGAGGTGAACTGAATGAAATAAATCATTTTCCATTTCGAAGTACAGCAATTAATTTACAAAATAGTAATTAGTTTAATGAATAGTGATTGTAAATTTAACCTGCTTTTTTAGGTCTGGTTGGATGACTACGCAAAATACTATTACCAAAGAGTCGGAAACGACAAAGGAGACTTTGGTGACGTCAGCGGTCGAAAGGAGCTCAGGAGAAAATTAGAATGCAAATCCTTCGAGTGGTATCTTAAAAACATTTACCCCGAATTGTTTATCCCTGGAGAATCTGTGGCCCATGGAGAGGTGAGATTACTATTATATTTTATGTTTCTAGTAAGATCAGAACTTGTAGTTAAAGATTGATGGAAACTTAAAGGTTGACACTGTATAGACTTTTGATATATATTTTTTGTTTTTCTTTGACGGAAACTAATTTAGCTGATGTAACGCGAGGAACGCATCTTATAACATTTTTGCGTTCATCTGGCCTAAGAATACGTGGCTTAAATTCTTCAAAATCTCGCAAGTACTTTGTATATTGTCCATTTCGTATTGTCACTAAATTTATAGTATTTCCTGTTTGTAACGCTATCATAATTAAGTTTATAAAAAAAAGTTAAAATACACTATTATTTTAGATGGAGTTTAAAAAAAATAATATAAAGAAGTATTTTTTGTATAGGTTCAAAATTGTAGCTATATTTAGTTCAGCGGCAACCTTTAAAGTTTACACGATTTTCTCTATCAATAATGTATGATAATATTGTTACTTAAGATCTCATTATTATTCCAAATTTCGAGTGCAAATATGTTTTCATTGAACGTGCTTTCCAAAATTACCTATGCAGATCCGAAACGTGGGCTTCCAAAAGACTTGTTTGGACTCACCAACGCGCAAGTCCGATCACCATAAACCCGTTGGACTGTACCCGTGTCACCGGCAGGGCGGCAACCAGGTTCACTGTCCTTTATACCAGCTAAAGCGGCAGTACCATTTTCTAGGAGTTTTCGTTGTGTTTTGTCTCCTTTCGAGTTCTTTTTGCACTCTTTAAGCACGATTAGCACGAGCACACGTTGCATGGATTAATGTTTGGTCTTTTCATCACAACCGTTAGATGCGAAATGAAGCGTTTAGACGAGCATTCTGCCTCGATGGGGAAGACGTTGATGAGAATTCGTCAAAAGAAGAAACGGTTAAGATTCATAAGTGCCACAAGATGGGTGGTAATCAGGTACTCGCCTGAAGTGATACGTGATTTGGGTGTGTTAGTAGAAGGGCTGGAGTAGCAACCTTCTATTAAGTACAACTTATTCAATTATGAGGAATAAGTGTTTCATCTACTCTCATAGAAGTAATTTCATTATCATGCGGTTGGACACGATTACTTGACTTGATTACTAGGGCGCAAAACAAAAAAAAAGGATTGCTGTTTTTTATTAACAAGTGCGTGTATATAGGTGATACCAATTTTGGACACTTTTAGTTGACAGGCACCAGCGATGGACACTTCTATATAGATCATCAGAACATACTATTGCAAATACATGTCTCTTAGTTTCTTTAAAATAAGAATTATTGTAGGTACTTCCATCATTGGGATCTTAGTCCTATTGTGACTACGCCATTAATATATTTACTGCCTTTTTCCTGTGTTCTGCGCCTTTTGTTCTAAACTAAATCATTGTAGTATGTCAAGTAATCATGTTACCCGCGCACGCTTTCTTTTGGCACGCCTTTAAACTTATGGATCACAATAGATCGGGAACCGTGGAACGGATCTATGCCTCGACTCTGCAGCAGCCCCTGAGGATATGAAGAAGCCCGTTGGAGTCTGGCCTTGCCATGGAGACGGGGGCAATCAGGTTTGTCTTAGGCGGCCGTTTAAAGCACTATATCACGATTCCTTTCATGTAGTTGGTGTTGGTGATCATCATGTTATGTAGTGGTAAGTTGGTGACAGAAGGCTGACGCAACTGACTGCGAATTTGTTTTTTTTTTACGGGATGTCTCCAGTTCTCGCGCGTTTACTTACAAAAAATTGACGCTATAGTTCAGTCGATTTCTTCAATACCTAGTAAAGCGTTGTCGACTGTTGAAGGTGCCAGATACTTAGTGCGAATGAGAACTTCTGTACCTCGTCGTAAGTTGCGTTCAAGCCTTGATGTATATAGAATTTAACAATTTAGTATATTTTTGAATAAACACTAATTCCAATTTTCCTTAGATTGACATCCCACCTGTCTGTATGCTTAGTACTTAATAGTTAATTAACATTTTTAGCGTAGAAATAATATGTCATGTTTTACCATTTATTAAGCACGTCGGCATGGTAATCGGTTTGGACTGTTTCAAAGGTAAATTAATGTTTTAGATAAGCAGTAGTAGAAAGAGATTATCTTTTAATGGGTTCCTTAAGGGTTAATGAATGGAGGAAAATAAATCCAACTGGTAATTGCATAAGAAATTATTTCAACCAATATTACTCCTAAAACTTGGGTACTGCCGCTAGGTTTATTAGTATTAAGTGTTTTATTTTATATTTTGTATGTCCTGTCCTAACTTTCATGCTAAACATATTCAAATTTACATCGTTCATTGTATGTATCATATCATTATTTCATTTAACGATTCATCATTTTTTGAATGTGTTTAGTTGTATTATCTTTATTAATTTTTTTCCTTATGTTTTTAAAGTAGCTATTAGAGTTTGATCAATTTTAACTAAGGGTTGGGTCTTCATGTTCTGTATATACCTACCTGTTTATTTTTTAACCTCGTTCTCTTTTCCCTGTTAAAATTCGAGTCTTTATGTGATTTTGCTTTTAACATCGAGTTTGATTTAGCTATCACAACTGCCTAGGCCGATTTTCAAGGGTAGGCACGATTTTTTCAAGGTGGTTATTTCATATTTTTGTTATTAATATATGTTCTTGATATTCGGAACAGGCACTGGTTATTTTTATTTTATATTGTTTTTCCAATATGTTTTCCCAGAAAGCTTAATAAAGATATTTATAACCTTAATAAAGATATATTTTATACGAATGTACATTATGGCTAAAAATAATCGCAGCATTGAAAAACATGAGCAATTTTGATACGAAGGTTTTCTTTATGCCTTTGACAATATTTCATTCATCCATATTTAAGCATACTTTGAAACCTTTATTTACTTCAGAGTTAATAATGTGGATTGCAAATACAATCAATATCTGTTTCCAATACCTCAGAACATATACTATAGTTACAATAAAAAATAAACACCTCTAAAAAATCCTACCTACCTTATGTCAGATACTTGTTTTTAACCGAAATTACCTATTCACAGTACTGGATGTATTCGAAAACGGGAGAAATTCGGCGAGATGAGACTTGCCTGGACTACTCTGGGCACGACGTGGTCTTGTACCCATGCCACGGGGCAAAGGGCAACCAGCTGTGGCTCTATGATCAAAATGTGAGTACTGTTAGGGTCTTAACTTACCGTTCCAATTGATGGTACCTCGTTTACGAACAGCTCATAGTGACAATATAACTTTGCATATAAAATAATTATGATGGTAAAGGACTTCCCACTATATTGGTTCTTGTTTGCTTGGTACTAATTTGGTCTTGTGACTTACTTGTAATGAGAGTTCTCAAGTAAACTTACCCCCTTATTCATAAACGTTTGCTAACTTAACAAGCCGCTAATAATTGTTTGTCCCTTTTGGTCTTAACTATGTGTCTATAGGAGCAAACAATTATTAGCGGCTTGTTACGTTAGCAGACGTTTATGAATAAGGGGGCTAGGCTATACCAATCTAATACGGTCATGCAAAGCTATTAAAGTAGAGAATAAAAATCCCAGTCCATTTAGCTTTCTGGTCTTTGGCAATCTATGGAGGGTGACTGCGTCTTTTGTATGCGGCTATTTTTTAATATTATCTATACATTTATTTTTACGTCTACCCCTCTCTCTTTTTTACTTATACTTTCCCTCGATGGTCTGCAATACATCGTATTTTTAATTTCTAATTCAATATTAGAATATAGAAAATCCATGTATTAATTTCGAACTCCTTTTGCATATTCTCTGTTACAAGTAGCATTTCTAAACTCTTATTTCAGAATAACTTTTGATAACTGGATTGACATGGCTTTGTCATGGTTTTTCCCTCTTGAGTTTGTAATACATTTCTGACATAACTCTCCGTTATTACAGACTAAGCTACTAAAGCACGGTTCCAGCGAGAAGTGTATGGCGATAGCGAAGAACAAGGACAAAATCGTCATGGAGACCTGCAACGAGGAAGACATCCGACAACTTTGGACCCTCGAGAACTTCCGAGCAGAGAGGCTAGGCCCAGAACTGATGTTTATATAAACCGAT
>JALPQI010014495.1:0-26346 GCA_025490895.1 Thaumatotibia leucotreta | reverse complement strand
ATTACCAATATTTACACGAGCGTCTCTGTCATCTTGTAGATAAGTGTATCAAGCATTAGGCTATTCAGTAACCGATATCGGTATTGAACTAGTCTGCTTATATAGTAGAAAGCAAAACAGAATACAGATAATACTACTTCCTTGCGTCAGTTTCTATGTTTTGGGGGAATATACTCTGTATTTTTCAAATTTGACCACGTCGGTACATATCGCAGCTTAGGTACCTACACGCAAATCACGTTATCTACAAAAACACACATCCGTAAATATAATGACACCTACCTGACATTCGTCTGCCTAACAATGTAATTGCGAACCTATGTCGACATAAATTAGAGTTGTATGTTTAATAGCCAAAAGCAAAGTGTGTTTCTTTGGCGTTATATTCGTATACACATCAAATTTACTGTACCTGTACGCCTTGCCCACTTTCTGTAGAATGTTATGGAGCTTTTCAATGGTCGTAAAACACCCTACTTTGAGGCTCATAAAAAAGATACTTTAACCTTTAAGGGAATCGGGGCGGGCAATTATTCATGTCTACGTAAGCCGGTAAACAATCTCTTGAAAGAAACGCAAGTAAAACGGTTGAGCGGCGTATATCGCCGAGAGTTTGGAGTTCCCTACAAAAAGTAACCTATTCGGGCCGTGTCGGGATCGTCGTAAAAGCGTCGGGATAGGGCTGGGGACAGAAAATAGAATCGATGATCAGGAACGGTGTACTTGGGAGCCAACAGCTCTATTGCGGTCGAGGAAACTGGCGGTTTAAGATGTCGTGCCTTTATCCGAACAAAACGATTCTTATCGCGCTACAAGTTTTTTTTACTTTCTCAAATATTGTGCAGATAACGTCATAGATATTATTACGTCTTAGCTGCCCAACATACAATATTTAAAGGCAATATATTCGGGCTAATATATTTTTGGCACCAAAACCGTTTTGATATACGCATCCTGCTTAGCCAAGTTGCCAATCGCTAACGCTTAGTAGCGTATCGTAGTTTTCCCTCTCTGTCACTCTTTCATATTAGTGCGACAAAGACAGTCAGCTGCCTTTCGTTTACGATTGACGATTAAGCGTTAGTGACTGGCAACTTGTCTAAGTACCCTGGATGCTTAGCCAAGTTGCCAATCGCTAACGCTTAGTAGCGTATCGTATAGTTTTCCCTCTCTGTGTCTCTTTCATATTAGTGCGACAAAGACAGTCAGCTGCCTTTCGTTTACGATTGACGATTAAGCGTTAGCGATTGGCGACTTGTCTAAGCACCCTGATCTTTGATGTGCATTGTAATTTGGGATATAATTATATTAATAGGAGCTTTATTAGATTAATAGGAGCGGTAGTCGTCCTAGCTTTGTGTTTCTTATTTAGTTTGACAGGTATGTCACGACCATGTTCGTAGGTTAAGGGATTCCAGGAAGTCCAAAATTTCAATACCTACTTATTTGTTAAGTAGCCCCTGCGGTGAGCTTTCTGTACATATGTAAAAATATACAAAATTAAGTTGAGGTAATGTTAACTTTCTATACATGGCTGTGACGACTCACAAATGGATGAGAAATAGCTGGCTGAGTTCTCACTTTACAGATACAGGTAGGTAACCTGAGCAATAGATAATAGTACATTGTGTATCAAGGGAGATAAGTACTAACGAGTGTTAGAAGAACTTTTATGACTCGAGTTAGTATTCGGCTTACCGACCGTGATGCTTTTTCATCACGCTTGCCGACAAAAATATAAGTTTTAAGACATAATATTATTAAATGACGTACTGCCATTTGTTGACCCTAGGTAATGTCACTTTTCTATTACTCCCGCTACGCACGCAAGCAATGGCGTGCTTAGCCAGCAAGTGTGATGAAAAAGCTATTCCAGAAACTGGCTTGCTGTAGTTGAACGCAAATGTGATCTTATCAGTAACCTTACAATAATTTGCCCACAGTGGCACCTGCTAGCGTTCGTTCATCTCGCTTGTATCAACATGCAAGTGCGAGCGAGATGGATAAAAAGTAATTTACCCAGACGCAAGCAAATATCGTGACTAACCTATGGTAATCGCGCTGATGACTTCTCCGGAAGGCGCTCTGAAATTACGAATTTTGTATGTTTTTCTTATTCCGTTGAGTTTAAGGGAAGCTTATTTAGGTCAAATATACCTAATTAATTTCTCACAACAATTTAATGTCTTACCTCTTACTGTTAACTTTTATCTATATATATCTATTGACTTATTAAGAAAATAAGATTATTAACTGAACAAGTGTATCGTAACCTCCATTAAATCCTAATGTTAATTATTTTGACATGTGTCGTCAGTTTATGGAATTCTTAAGGTTCTCTTACACTTGCCGTTTCATTTATTATGTACCTATGAAAAGGAAAAACATTTTTTTTCGAAATTAACTAATATAGGTACTTAATAGGTATATAATACTTCTACTAATGTCCTAAGTAACCTGTCTAATTTAACGGAAATAAAAGAACATCCTGTATATATTGTGTATTTGTTACACTTCAATTATGATAGACTTTCTTGTAAAAGTTAGTTAAATCTAAAATGCAATGAATATGTAATACACACGCAATATAGTATATACACAGGGCGTGTATTTAAAACGGGCGTATAATTTAATGATGAATAATATGGGAAATAAAATAAGGAACCCATTTACATTGATTTCCCTTTAAAAAATAAGAATTTTATAATATGGGGAATATTCTGCATACAAACATACTTCAATATATACCTACTGCATTCATATTATTTCACATACCTAATTGTGTTACTTATTATGTCAAACTAATTACATATTGCGGACTGCGTAGGTACAATGTATCTCAGACGGGCTTCAAAACACATCAACCAATTAATAACACTGTTTAGCAAAGTTATTATCCCATTCGATTCCTATGATCAAATACTATACGCGAGTACCTAAATTATAAGGCTGTATGGAATACACACACACGCAGTGTACACTGATATATCTAAACTGATCTGTCTAAATTACTCTTGCAGTGTATTTTGTATTTAATAAAAGGTAAATATTTTGACAGCCTCATCAGAAACTATTGCACTTGCACACTAACATTATCTCCTCGTATTTAATTTTATGTTCCCTGATCATGATGTGTGGCATTTTCTGTGAAATTTGGTGAGTCCACGTCACTGCCATTCCAGACCGCAAACTGTGTTGTAGGCTGCGCCATTATTTTGTCATTTAAACTGCTAACCCTATTTAGCCAAGGCTCGGGCGTATGAAATATTTCAGGTTGAATTGCTTATTTTATGCCCTTGATGTACAGACTATTGTTTTCGTATTGTTCTATTTCGATAGAATTTGCAAACTATGAGATAAACGAAAAATAAACATAATTGCCTACATTTCTCAAAGTAATACACACAATCAATTGCGTGAGTTGCCGTTCCCAACATTTTCAATTACATTTTTTTAAGGTATACTTTATTAAATTACGGGTAATCATAGACAAAAGTATTACTATTCATATTAATAAATGGTAATAAAATATGACATTTATACGGAGATTGAACGAATGATTACAATAAATACAAAATAGCATTTTATGGTTTTTTAATAATAAATAATCATAAAAAAGCAATAAATTTATTAATGTAAATAATATTATTTATTTATTTGCCGATAAAACCGATTTTAAATCAATTTATCAGTCAAGCTCGAACTCGAACGGTTTTATTATGCTACGGAATTGTCCCCATCTGAATCGAATTTGAAGTTCGAAATTTTTTTGTAAATAGTTTAAAAATGACTGTAAACTCTAGACACCATTATTAACAACCAATAATAAAACCAACGGCAAATATTTGTGTTAAGCACATAACACAAATATTTGCCGTATATAAATGCCCTCGCCGGGATTCAGACCCGGAACCTCCGGATTTGTAGACAGTAATAAATATGAATCATGTAAACTAAAAATGTTTACGAACTCAAGGTTTAGGTTTTAAGTTGGTGGTAAGACCAAAATTGTGTCCTGAAAATGTGTGTTCATGAAATAATGCAAGCTTTAGGTTGTTTTTTTTTCGTTTTCTATTGACGCATGGCATACTCACTATACATTTTTTGTAAGTATACGTACAGTATACGTAGTCGAGAACAGTAGGTATACGTACTACAAAATACAAACAATAATTAGTTTGTTTTTGTATGTACATACTATACATGTGTATGTAGTGTTAGAGACGGTGTCGAGTCTGTTGCGATGCCAGCGGGAACTTTGCCCCTGTAATTTATCGGACTAGTTTGACCACGTGCACACTTTGTTAGCCTCGACGGAGTCAACTAATATAGTGTCTCTTTCACCCCTGTTCCGGGCACATTCCCTCTGAACTATATTTAAAACTTAAAGAGCTGCAACAAACCCAATCCTCCATAAAACACAATTACATTGTTTTTTTTTTAAATCACACGTTTTCATTAATAGACTCCGTTATCTTGTCGCATTGACATTATTATTTTGTACCATGACATACTAACGCGATTCAGTTTAGGTCGAGAGAAAGGGACAAAGCTACACGAGTAGTATATCTCTGTTCCTTTCCCTAAACCTAAACTGAATCTCATTAGTACGTAACGGTAACCCTCTTCTTTTAACGACTGTTCAGATTTTGATGTTTATTTTTTTTGGAAAGTATGATGCGGTGTACTTAAATAAAATAAATAAAAGGTTTAAGTAATACTATACTCCACTGCCTCTATTCATTATTACTAAGAAGCCTTGCTTAACTAGGTATATATTTTTATTATTTAGCTAGCTAGCTAGCTAATTCATGACAATACAAAAAATATCATGTACCGTTGAAAGTACACAGCCCTCGAGCCACTCGTTTTTTAAACTGTACATCGTACAGAGAGCCAAGGAATTGGCATACCATTTTTGGAGTTTGTCTTACATAATAAAAGCGGAATGTGCTATTAATAAGCGTCTATCAAACTTAATCGTTAATCATTTGTCTTTATTCTGTCACTTTGAGGTTTGCATTTAATTGGTAGGAAGGGATAAAACATAAACTCTGGACTTGAAATAAAACTTTTTAAAATAAACAAACAAAAAAAAACAAATTAATATATTTATCCAAATCAGTTCGTACAGTTGCCATCAGGTATATCGAAACGGCTTGGGTGCTAACAAAATCCGAGCATAGGTACCTCTATTGTCACGGAGTTTTAGTGCATACCTATTCAGATATTTTTACCGTGGCAACCACGTTATATCTCTCTGCTGGCGAATGAACAGTGAATACAAAATGGGTCGAAATTTTGACTAAGTTCGCCAATTTGATTAACATGCCATTCGCATATTTCGCATAAATTATTAGTAATAAATCTTCTGTGGCACTTCGAATTTGCGAGTTGATAACGTCATTATTACGCTCTTGCTGAATGTTCCTTTGGTTGAAGCTTGTCGGAAACTTTTATGATTATATCTGACTTCGACATTCGAACCTTGTTCTGAAGATACTCGCATTTTTATGGAAACAAGGTTAAGTTAGGAGCGCATACTCGTATCTACGCTTTTGATCGGCAACAAATAATCTAAACCAGGTTAAGCCCGGCGTTACTGAGTAGATTGTGTCAGCACGCGGGACCCTCCTACGCTCCGATATAACTTAAAACGATATCGTACGTGACTCCATCCTAGCTTCGCGTCTATTATTAGAGCGATCGCACTTGGTTGTCGCTTGGTTACTACTTTATATTAGTTTGTTACATAAACTTTTTATTTTGCTGTCGGCGTGATAGGTACGTGTCAGCCCTAGCTAGACAGCCGTGAGTAGTTTGTGGATGGTTAAGTAGGTATTAGAATGTCTCAGTAGTAGCAATATGTTATAAATTATAATGCATAATTTATTACCTCATCATCATCATCATCATCATCATATCAGCCGAAAGACGTCCACTGCTGAACAAAGGCCTCCTTCAAAGATTTCCACAATGACCGGTCCTGCGCCACCCGCATCCAGCGGACTCCTGCGACCTTCACCAGATCATCAGTCCACCTTGTGGGGGGCCAACCCACGCTACGCCTTCCGGTACGTGGCCGCCACTCAAGAACCTTCCCGCCCCAACGGCCATCGGTTCTATGCGCAATGTGCCCCGCCCACTGCCACTTCAGTTTAGCGATTCGGAGAGCTATTTCGGTTACTTTGGTTCTGCTGCGGATGGTGTCATTTTTAATCCGATCACGCAGAGAGACTCCAAGCATAGCCCTTAGGATGAACTAGGATAAGACGAAAATCATGTCAAATTCCCATGTAGCACCAACTCCCGTAATAATCGGACACTTTACACTCGAAGTTGTAGACGAATATACATACCTAGGACAAACTATCCAGGTAGGTCCAACTTCGAGAAAGAGGTCAATCGTCGAATCCGACTCGGTTGGGCTGCGTTCGGGAAGCTACGACACATATTTTCGTCCAATATTCCGCAGCCGACGTTTGAAGACGATAGTCTTTAATCAGTGTGTGTTGCCAGTGATGACATACGGTACTGAAACGTGGCCGCTTACAATGGGCCTCATAAGAAGGCTCAAAGTCACCCGAAGGGCAATGGAGAGAGCTATTTATTACCTAAGTATTTAAAATTAATAATTACACTTCAAGGCTATCGAATGAATTACCATGCCATGAATTACATTATTCAGCTCGCCCGTCACAAATCATCACTAGTTAGTTCGGGAAATAGCGCGGTCAGAGTGCGCGTACCTAGCAATGCAATGCATGCAATACTCTGAGAAATATTGGTGGGTTACTATTTCAATAGCCTAGTTAGTAAATAGTAGTGTTTATTTTAAAATCAGTTAGTTTAATAGCCTAGATTAGGTACCACTGGCATTAAGTACCTATGTCGAAGCACCTCCCTGCCACTAAAGATACTACCAAATTATCTTTCGGTTAGAGCGCGCGTAGCATAAAGCATGTCTGAATATGAAGGCACGTGTGATTTAAATATTTATTTTATATTATTATTTATTTATTAACATAAAAAATATACAGTGACATTTTTATGTCAGCCTCCGTAGCCTAGTTGATAGTGACCCTGTTCCGGGTTCAAATCCTGGCGAGGGCATTATTTGTGTATTTATTTATCACAAATATTTGTTCCTTGGTCATGGCTGTCTATGTATTTAAGTATCTATATGTATCTATCTATTATATATATCGTCGCCTGGTACCCACATCACAAGCCTTATGAGCTTACCGTGGGACTAGGTTGATTTGTGTAAGATGTCCCAAGATATTTATTTATTATTTATTTATTATTATGTCACAAAGTGTGCTTTGTTGCCAGACGCCTTCAACTTCGGCACTGACTAGGGAGTAGACCCTATCCCAGTCTCATGTTTTAAGTTGTCCCTGGCCATAAATAAAGTTAAGCATTTTCTAACAACCTTTTTCAATAAGACCCATCTCAGCATCTGTCTAATAAATTTAATCTCGATAGATAGTATCTCAACTGAGCTCCTATCCAGACAGACGGACAGATGGGAAGGCAGACATGTATAATTACGTTACACGGGTGGTGGAGTTTTAGGGATCGACCTGCTTGCGAGAACAAAACCGAGTCAAAAATATATACTCGTATAGGCTGATGAAAGCATGCAATACTCCGATAAATATTGTTGGTGTGTTATTTCAATAGCCTAGTTAGTAGTGATATTTATTTTAATAACCTAGAATACATACCACTCTAACATTAAGTATGTCGAAGCAGCTCCCTGCAACGAAAGATACCAAATTATTTTTCTATGCACTTAACTCAATTTTCAGATAGTAATGCGCTACGTCATATATTATATCTACTTACTACATTACTTGACTATATCCTACACAATTTGTAGACATAGTCACATACAAACATGCAACTAAATAAATCATACAATTCAAAAAATCTACTTTAGAAACTGTTATTAACAAAGAAATTTTTCAAGCAGGCCATTTGGGCAAGAACATTGTGCTAATTGCTCCCCGTTCACTTTTGCTGCAAAAAGTGCCTCTAGCTGTTAATTAAAGACATTTTTACCCCAGTAATGGGGTCACAAGACGCAAGCCAGGTCATTACAAGGCGGCGCACTTGCTGCAGACGACTCTCGATCTTACTTGGTGTAAGGAATTGGAACTTTATCGGATACGTAGAAATGGAAGCAGTTAACTCTGTCACTCTAATTGCATTTCATTGCAAAATTTATGTGGGTGCTAAATTTATGTATTTATTTGGTCACTATATTTTTAATTTTATTACTTTACTACGATATTTTTAGAAGGTCTAATAATTTTACTACGTATGATCGCAATAGCCGCAAACTAGAGAAGCTTTATAAAAAAAACTTTGAGAGATTATGATGGCGAACTTATGTAGGTAATGAGCTGGATGTCAATGTGACTAAGTATAACAATCTTCTATTTAAGTGTAGATAATTTTTTTCACCTCTTTGGAGTGTAAAAAATACTGTGGGAAAAATCAATAAGTGCTTCATATGTGTACTGAACGCCTAGTATAAGTAAATAAAAAAAAATGAACCCTCGCGTAACGGCGCTAACGCTGCGGATAGACAGCAAGTTAAGCTATTGACTGTATTTATCTCATGCCAAGCTTATTATTAATATTATTATAATAAAATATTAATCTTTGATGATATATCGCACCTATGTACTTGCCCCTTTGGAATGACAGATTAGGACAATAAAAATAGATTAGATTTTTCAGGAATTACATCCTAGCAAGCTGGAAATCATTTTTATATCTTCATTCATCCTAAATGTGTGAATTCCGAGTTCACATGATACGAGGTGTTAATTATTTAGAGCGGAGAATCGTAATTTTCAGTTTTTTGCTTGTAGCTCGACAACGGTAGGTACATTGGATGGAAAACTTATTCAGGTACTTAAATATTAAAGAGGGTTCGATTCTGCGTGGAAAGAGTACCTTAATATACAATTTTGCTTTGGTAATTAAACAAAATTTAAAAATTAAAAACTCATTTTTGTAATATTCTGGATTTATTATTTCCGAAAATAATCACTTGATCGAAAAAAGTATTTCCCCCTGTCTTTTTTAAATACATACCTATCGAACAACATGTCACACTTTAGAGTTGAAACGTAAAAAGATTTTGAACATGCCCTTAAAAGAGAAGCCACTATGATTGTTACACCCTAGATTCCAATTTCAATATCGTTGTTTCGATTTGTATTTGGTCTTTGAAAACAGCACAACCGAACTCCCCGCGGGGTAGTCAAGGTCCACTTTCCACAGCTACACTGACATGTTCCAAATCACAGACAATCAACAAAATCTCTATTCGTTTGTGATTTGCAAGATTGATAAAAATCTGTCTGGGTGCAACACAAAAAGTAAATATTTATGTAAACCCATCTTTCACACTACTTATTCCAAAAAAATAAGAATGTAAATACAATTAGGTAATTAATGTCATCACATTCCAATAACAGTTATAATTAGTTATAGGTACATATTTAATTTAACATGTATTACCTATCTACCCGCCTTACAGTAAAGGTTATAGTTCATGCGCTGATGCCGAAATTAAATAAAAATAATACGTAGAACTATACTCCTATACTATTGCCAGCCTCCGTAGCCTAGTTGGTAGTGAACCTGCCTACGAAGCTGGAGGTTCCGGAGTCGAATCCCGGCGAGGGCATTATTTGTGTATTTATTTATCACAAATATTTGTTCCTTGGTCATGGCTCTCTATGTATTTAAGTATCTATATGTATCTATCTATTATATATATCGTCGCCTGGTACCCACATGACAAGCCTTAATTGAGCTTACCGTGGGACTAGGTCGATTTGTGTAAGATGTCCGAAGATATTTATTTATTATTTATTATTATACTTTTTCTCATTACCATGTTCTTCTCTCGCATCGCGTAGACTAGAAAATCCGCATACAACACAGTTACAATGGCGGCTGAAAATAATAAATACAGTCAAGTGCAAAATATGTAACATTTTTATATACACGTTATTTTACTTTTAACTGTAGGTACATACTTATTAAATAAAGAAATTACTATCTATGTCTACATATCTATACACTAAATTGCTTATTTTTCATGGGAATAAAGCGTTTGCATATCAGGAAATACCTAAGATTTGTTGTAAAAAATACAATATCACTATTAGGAATTCAAAGAAGTCACAAACTGCTGAATCGATATAGACTAAACCTGGCTTGAAAATACTTTCATTTAGCAAGGCAAGGGTGTTTCGTCTCCAAAAACTACTTATTTCTGCCATATTTCTTATCCAAAAGCTTTGTTGTTGTGTTCTGTTCTACTCGTATCGCCCGTCGTCGTCTATTAGCCGCGTGGGCGAACGACATCGATATCATTTAAGAAAATAGATAAGGGCGTCTTCTGAACGGTTAAGAAGTTTTATGTTAGAACACAAATATAACAAAATGAAAATTTTATATGACAAATGGTGATACCCGTGATCGTGTCAAACTATCGCAAAACAATGAAGTTGTTACAATTTAATATCACAACTATCACGAGTCCCAAAGGCAATAATATTGTACCTACCTAAGAATCGTATCGTTGTACACATAGCGAAATTGGTCCGGTACGCCTGACCACTCGACTCCGAGATTGTTTTGGGTCCCGTTGTTCACGAGGATGGCAGAAAACGTAACTTAACACATTCCTTTCCACTTCCTGACATTTTATTTGAACACTTACGATTAGATTGTTCAGTTTTGTTTTTGCTTTGATCCCAATTGTAAACGCCCGCCTTCCACTGCGAGCGGAACGGACTCATTAATGCTCCGTTTCTCGTTCATCGCTGGCCAAGTACTAGTATGCAGTTGACGGCTGTAAGTCACACCAGCGGTGTAACTAAAACACATAATAATAAATTGAACCTGTGGTGGCATAATAATAAATTGAACCTAGTTCTAATTCGGGACGTTGTCGTTTTTACACGGACATATTTTATTGGTTTTTGATTTTTGTCGAATGACAGGCTAACGTAAAATAATGAGAAAATGAACGAAGCGGAAAAAAATGAAAGCCTGATATTTCCGCCAAGTAAGTTCGACGGCCCTCGCTTCCAATCGGTGGTTTTATTCAACGTTTTTGTTTTCGTTTTATTGAATTTTTCTCATAAAATATCGTTGAGTTTTAAATTAATACATGAAAATCATATTGAAATGTGGCCTGTGATACATACACATAGGCAAACAGATGGTATTTATTAAAGCAGTAGAAAAAATGACAATTTTGCCACGAAATCACGGAATTACATTACCTCTTAATATTTAGTCATGAATTTCAAATTGTGATATAAGTAAGCAGTGAGTACCTAATGTCTTTTTATGTAGAATTGTAGGTACCTACCTAGTTTATTTAGATTTGAGCGAAGACAAGGACAAATAGGCAAGACATAAAAGAAAAATAAGGTATGTTGTATACTATTGTTTTAATACTTTACTAACTATAGTTATACATTGAAGATATGTGTATATTGTTATACTTATACGTGACCCCACGTAGGCACGCGGACACTCTTGATACTTGCAAAGTATCAAGACTGAGAGTGAGAGTAGTAAATCCTAACTAAAAATGGCCGTGTGGTGACGGCAGTAAGAATACATTTGTCACCACCCCTACTCCTCCTGCGGGTGTCGTAAAAGTCGACTAAGGGATTGAAGTGTCACTGACCATTATTTGATCAAAAATTGATGATGGGCAGCAGCGTCATCATAGTGGACACATTACTGCGATCGCCAACCCGCTTGCCAAGCGTGGCGATTATGGGCATTTACCTCCTAATGCGTCTATACGCATAGTTAATAGGAGAGCAGTGGACTATCATAGGCTGATGATGATGATGAAATCCTAACGTAACTGTTACTTGGGTCAAAATTCTTTTCGTTGACTTGTTTCATACCACTCTGTCGCTTTTAATCAGGTACTGTTTCGACTAAGTAAATAAAATAAATCCGGTGTAGGTACTTGTATTTCTTTTTCACGCTAGATTTGAATCCTTACATAAAAAATTGAAAACAAAACATCGTCTCATACAAAAATCACCAGTCACAGAAAATACAGGATGTAATCGTTAAGTGTGGCCAGGCCATAATTCCTTAAATATAACAGATATCAGAATAAGTACTTCCAACTGATATCGAAAGTAAAACGTAGTAGTAAAAAAACGAGTAAAATTGTAACTTTTTCTAAACAGATTAGATGGAGTAATATTAAAAATACTAATTTAAAACGCTCCCATAAATTTAGTATGACGACTAGCCTTTAAAAATGTCGGGTGTCATAACAGATAAAACTGTTAGAGATTCGTTATTTGTACGAATACATAGTAATAAAATAATAATACAACCGTTTATGAAATAATTAATCTAACATTTATTCTTAAAAAAATATATTCGTATTAAGCTACTCTTTGAATGAACGGTTACGTACTAAATGTATGGAAGGGTTTGAAGTTAATATTTGAGATATTTCTGATTTTATTTCTAAAAAGTTGTGTAACTTTACTCGTTGGGTAACGTACTTTCAATATCAGTTAGAAGTTTTCTGGTATCTGCTATATTTACGGAATTATGGCTTGGCAACACTTAACGATTACACCCTGTATAACCACTTTGTTTCGTTTCTTATGGACACAAAATAAGACAACGAAAATAATTTTGACCCACTGACAACTCATGGGAGGGCTACTGCGGTAAACGGCTGTTTATTACGACGCAGCTGGGTCTTGGCTTCGCATCTCACCACCATTTTCCTAGAGATGCTTCTCATATATTATTGTGAAAAATATACGGTAGATTTTGTTGACTGATAATTAATTTCTAAAACTACATTAAGTAGAACTGTTTTCTTCTTCTTGAGAAAACGTAAATGACTAAGTACTTCTATTTAATAGTGCTTAGAATTTATAGTGAACTTACTTCTTTATTTAATATGAGATGTCTAATGTCTTATTAAATAACATATACGTAATAATTAATATGTTATTATTGATCCACTGAATTATATTATTTTGTTAGGAAAATTAGTGGAAGAGGGAATAAAAAATGTAATAAGACGAAATTAAATTGTTAATATTTTTTATAGATTATGCACCACAAAGTATCTTTGATTTAAGATGTCTTTCAATATTTGTTTAATTAATTTAAAATTATTTTGTTAATTTCGTAACTATTTACGAAAGGTAGATGTGTTCGGCATATTTTACGTTAGACAAATACCAATTAAAATAAACAATTCCGTTATTCTGTTGTACGTGTTCTATTGATGGGAACACCAATGACGTGAGACAAGTGCAAAACATGATATAACGTAAGTATATAAAAACTATAATAATAAAATAAAATTATATGTATCGACATACATATAATTTTATTTTATTAAGTAAATACCTGCATTTCATAATAATAGAGTTAAATAATTCAATATTTTTGGGACATCTTACACAAGTTGACCTAGTCCCACGGTACGCTCAATTAAGGCTTATGATGTAGGAACCAGGCGACGATATATGTAATAGATAGATACCTACTTATAAATACTTAAATACATAGACAGCCACGACTAAGGAACTCTCTCTTGATTTTAGATACACAAATAATGGCCTTGTCGGGATTAAAAACCGGAACCTCAAACTTGACTGACAATACCACCTTAGTTTAAACCATTATTTATCGAAAGCTTGTAACTTGTAATACAAGCGGAAGTCCTTATCTTATTCATTATGTTAAAAAGAGACTTCCACTTGCAAGTGAAATTTTTTTGATAAACGGGCCTCTGACGTTCTGTATCACTACTATTTGGTTTGACGTGTATTGGAATTTAAATACGTTATAATTATAAACTATAGAAATGATTTTTATCATACAACACAATGAAAAAGGAGTACGTCTTAATGGAGGTAAGGCTTTCATAAGATAATCAAGCTTTATAGGTCTTAACTTTTAGATTGTCCACCGGAAAGACTCCGAACATGAGTTTGCGTTTGACCCAAAAAGCAAATTAAGGTATCGGCATCTATTAACGGCGTAGTTAAGGAAGTTTTCCAAAAACCGTAAAGAATTAAGCATTTGTGGATTACTTTATTATGTATTCGATAACCTGTCTATTCTATATCAGAAGACTCAGAAGTAATTATTACTCAGCCTAGGAGGTTCACCGACAAGATGGACAAGCAACCTTATGAAAATGGCGAGGACACGCTGGATGCAGGTTGCTTCCTACCGGTGGAAAGTGGAGGTCTATAGGGGAAACCTAGGGTTGCGTGGTGAAACCCGATAAGTCGAGATAATTTTTCATTGAAATGTCAACCTCACGTAAGTGTCATATAGTTCGTATTTCAAAGAACGGTTTACTCGACTTATCGGGTTTCACCAGGCAACCCTCGCTATGTTCTGCAATGGACGACTTATTGCTGAAACGACGATGATAAAGATTACAGTTACAGGTAAATATCATGAACATTTGTATAATACACAATTATCCATCACTTCTCCAAGGTAAGTATGTCTATATTCCAATTGGTAAATTACGTGTAGGTTAGTAAAGTTAGTAGTAGGTAAAAAAGAATACTAAAAGATGTTATTTTGCACCAGTATATTCTCGAAACAAGGCAAAATAACAATTTGTGGGTAGTTTATGTATATACATATATATATACTATTTTACTGCGAAACCTTGTTAACACCCTTTTTATGAACATTGCAATGGTTTGTGTAAAAGCAAGACTAAAAAATTTGTTAGATAGTTTCGATCAGGGATCGGAACCGGTTTTTTAGAAAAACCTTGAAATAGCTCAATATCTTAAGATGTTTTAGACTCTTTATGTAGTATTCAACATTTTATGTAACTATTAACATCATATTTTAAAATTATTCCTTTAACAAAAAAAATATAAACCGAAGAACGAAAAAGAACGGAATTCGAACCGTTCTTTTGTATGGAGAAAAAACCGGTATCCGATTCCTGGTTTCGATCATCTATTTGAGCAAATTCTGACGCTTTTCGTACATACAAATACTTACGAGTACTAGGCAACATTCAGCAGCAGATATAGGTTGAAGTAGCTTTTATATACCCACAGTCTATGGAATAAGAAATAATCACTTTTGTATTGCATAGGCCCTATATCTGATCCTGACTGCAAATTAAGACACATAACATGAGAAGTATAGCTAAGACAAATAGCGAGTCCATTGCATTTACAGATAAAAAGTTTTAAAACTGTATGGTATTTTTAAATAATGAACATATATCCTTGGTAACTGATATCTTGATATGATAACTAAAACCTTAATTAATGTATTTTAGTAGGTAATTATTTTAATTAATTACGTCCAGATAGACGATCTTTATAGTATGTACAATACTCGTAAAGTACGTAGATACTTAAACCTGCAATTTGGTTTTCATAGTGGTTCTACCGTGCCTCGAGTTTATTGTGACAGAAGCTAAAAACTGCATAAACTTACCCGCAGTGAATCTCGTTGTTCAGTACGAGCAGTATACAAAAGTGCGAGAGAGACGCCTTGTACAGGGTCTACGAGTACTGTCTCTGGTAAGTGCAGAATATACTTCAATAAACATAAACTTCAATAAACATAACGGCAATAAACATGTAGCAGTGGTATCTATGTCCGAAACATACATAGTTCATTGAATTGACATAAATGAATCTTTTTTTTTAATTTTCATAGGCACGGTCACTTGGGTATCTAGGTCTAATTGCTCACAACTTTATAATGCCTTTACTTTTATTTAGTTTTTATTCAAGTTGTAGGTCAAAAGCGGTTAGGTATATTTGGGGAGTAAAGTACTATTTATTTCTAAAGGTACCTACTCTATTGTCACCCTGTCAAGTACTAGTTTTACTTTTACCATTACGGACGTTTTGTTTTTTTTTAAACATAGGAATATATATACATGTGTACAGACACTTTATTTACCTACATTTGAACCATTTTTGCTTACACACTGTAAGATTGTTGCTTGAAAAGAGTTTTTATACAAAAAAAATCACCCCGACAATAAGGAAAGTGTTATACAATATTGATACATGAACTTAATTATATTAAATATCACTTTACTACCTACATTTAATAAAAAACAGGAAAGACATTTTTCGTCATCCGTCAATAAATTGGAAACAACTTAGTTTTGATACTTTTCACAAATATTAATACCACGTAGAAAGCACTGTAGAACAACCGACCAAGTGCGAGTTAGCCACTCAATTGCTTTTGGTAACTGTGGTTACCAGCTGTTACTCTTATTTTTACATAGGAATAAAGCTCAACCAATATTTCAAAGTAAACGAGGGGTTAGACTCGTGTGGAAATCCGTACGTGTTTTTCCATGATATTTAAGTACTTATAGACTTCTCATAGGTTCCTGTAAATTATACGTCAGGAACTATTTTAGAAGTATAGGAGATAAGGGGGGACATTTAATATCGCCTATTTTTTATATAATCTATTTCTGATATTAATTACCACATAAAATATGATAGACTATAGATAGTTAGGTACATAGGGGACAACCATACTTTAGTAAAGAAGGGGTTTGTATGTACAAGAATACAATCTACATAGGTAGGTTATGTACTTTTTCTTAGAATGACTGTATTACAGAAACTCACTTAGCAATTCGTTTTTTTAATTATATTACCTATACGTAATATTGGGAATTATTTAAGTAATTTTGGTGCTCACATGTTAGGACTACTGTGGGTCGTGAGGATGTCAAAAGATATATTGGCTACATTAATATGGCCGTAAACATAAAGTTTACACGTCATTTTCGTTAGAGATAGCTCAGATAAAACCGAACCGTAAAATATTCAGCTTATATCCGTATTCTGATAGTCTCGTTTCAATAAAAAAGGTAGTTATCTTAGCTTAACTTTTAAAGTACCGAAACGCATTGAACACGTCTCGAAACTCATGTTTGTAATAATTAATATCAGGGAAAGCCAAACCAATAACCACTATGTGTCTAGTAAAGTCGAGCCATCATCAGATCCACTTTTCAACAGCTAAAGTAAACAAACAGATTTATTTTGATACAACGTGAGGTAAAACTCTTCCTTCTGGCACAGCGTCTGCGTGTGTAGCTTGTCTTACCTCATTAAAAAACCATTTCATCTTACTTCACCTTACCTTACTATGAGTATTGTAAATCAAATGTTTAGGCCACATCAATCACCAGTTGAATTGAAATGACAAAATCCATGGCATATTAGTGTTGAAAGATATTCCGTACCTATACTAATATTTAAATCCCTCCAAATCAGCCTCAGCCACAAACAACTCATTCATAATGTTTTGACATTTTTGCGACCTTGCGTCTCTGGTGCCTAATTTATACTTATAATTTAGGTTTCAAAACATAAAACAAGAATATAATCTAATAATATTTTTATTTCTATCACTCTGATAATCTTTGAGATTTAAAGAACTTTACCACGGAGGTAAACGCCTCGCTGGTTGATGTAAAGATATCGGATTTGCAATTCGTAGACTAGGACAAGTTCCCATTTCCCAGTGCCAGTGGGACTGACTGGGACTAGTGCCATGGCCATTACAGTTCACATACGTTGCGTGTCAATTTAGCTCAAGTTCTCTTGAGGCCTACTGTACATTGCTATGCCGCCACACAAGGTGGATAGGTAGATTACTATTTTGTACGGCAACCACGACATAGATCATATACAACATATAAATAAACCTACGCAGCTACTACAAATAGCTCAGTACCATAGTTTCGTTCCAATATGGATAAGCGAAACGCTTAACTAATTATACCTAGTTATTTATCGCGTCTAAATATTGTTACAACTAGATGAAGCGTATTAATGGCTTTTGCTTTTGCGGTGTCCGCCGCTGACGATCTTTAGCAGCCGCACGACGGGCGCCTCGAATGCCAACGAAATTACGAACGACGTGACGAACGCCATCACGGCGTACCCCGAGTATGAAATTATCTGAAACAATAAAACATTTGTTTACTGACATGAGACATAAATAGTCAGGTTCAATTTTAATAAAATCGATGGCGACTTACAAGTCATGTTGCCAATTGACAACCGGGTTTTTTTAACCTAATTTGAACACACGGAATCCGAATTTGGTTTCCCTGTCGAATCACTAACAGGAAATGAGATATTGAAGAAAATTTTACCGGACAAAACCGGTTATGATTGAACCGGCAAATTTGGATGCAGTGGGGTCAAATTAGGTTAAGACACTATGTTTCCCACTGGTAACTTGACTTGCCAGTCGCATCAAGAAGGAGAGCGATTTTAATAATTTTTGAACCAGACTAAAAAGTTTCCGCTTTGCCAAACACGAGTGGGATAAATGTAAAGCGCCATCTGACACTGAATGAGCTCCTTAATATTTAGCCTCCATGAAAAGGAAATATATTGAATGCCGTTCGGATATCGGGAAATGGTCATCTCCATAATCTCAATTGTAACCCCGCTTTTATTCTCTGTGCTAAAAAACTTTGAAGGGTTCCATCATAGTTGCCTAAAAGTGAACTTCAGTAGATATTCAATTTAACAAAGTTGTTAACAAACGATGTGCTTTGGCTACACAAGTGCTCCGAGGAGGCGGAGCCGGGATCGATTGATTTAATGCCCCCACGGTGCCTCTTCTCTGTAGTCATTGAAACCGGGAAAAACGAGTGGCGAAAAATAAATTCTCTTCGTGTATACTCCCCTATTATCCATGGTCACACTTTCGAACTTCTGTCAAGTATCGATTTCGTCCATGATGAATTCTATGAAGTGTTCATGCGTTAAAATCTATCCTTAGGGCTTGTCCATTAATCACGTCATACTGTATAGGAGGGGGGATCAAGAAAAATCACCAATTATCACCCTAGGGGAGGGGGGTCATCGGACAAATAACGTGTAATTTTTTGTTACTGTCTGCTGAACAGCATTATAGGTAAAAAAAAAACTTTTTTAATAAAACCAGATGTCCAACCCTGCACTGAGTTTTAAAACTTCGCGGAAATTATCTCGTAGACACCTTGTATAAGGATCCCCAGATCCCCACTCCCACAAAAATATGAAATCAAATTCCAACGTACTATAATTGAAAACAGGGCTTAGTCTTTGGGACCAAAGAGAAAATTCTGTCGCCTCAGCGCATCTCGGATGGCGAGCTCATGCATGCTATTATAGCGAAGAGTAGGTAGGTAGTCATTCAATATTTTTATTGAAAGGCTGCGATATAAAATTGTACCTACGCTGTGTTGATAAATAATGAAACCCAGAGGAATAACAACAAGACTTTAGTGTTAAAAGTTTTTTCTGGCGATTGTTGGGGCAGTTTCACGGGTCGCCGCGGCCGCGTCCTCGGGGATTCAAAACTGATCTCTTATTTGCATGTTTTCGTTTAGAGCTATTTTCGAGTTTGCTTTTGTTGTCACACGAAGAGCACAAGATGTATTATACGAATGAAAAATGTCTCACAATTGTAATACGTTTTGCAACAATCCAAGCGTATTTATTATACTTACCTGTATACAATAATACACATAATTTACGTTCAACACAAAATGTGTATCTAAATTACTATAACCGCTCTATGGTATATTGTCGGATATACATAGTCTAGATGGGTAGGCTAAGTTTCTTTCGTAACTAAGAAACAATATTCAATGTAAAATGTAATAAAACTGTGAAACTGACGTATATTTAGTTACTCAAAATTTTATATTTTAGTGTTAATATATGTCTCGCCGCTCACGGAAGAAATTCAGATAATATTCAATGTAACCTGTAATAAATAGCTTACTCGTTCAGGTTTTTTTACAGCTTACCAGTATACTTAATATAATATAGGAATTTTGTATACAGGTACACCAATTCGAAACTATCCAAGAGATTTAGTTTCGATTTACACGGGTTCAATCAGATTCAATCACCACTAATTTAGCTTTATTGAACTCTGCCAAGTTCAGAGACTTGCAATGAAGTTAAAACAAGCTAGCATTCACATTAATTTCACCGTTTCCTTGTAAGCATTTCTTCATGCCTTTACTGGAATTTTTTAAGGTACTTAGTTCAATAGCTAATAACATTTTTCAATTCAATATTTTGTAATGTTTTAAAGAGGCAGATTTCGAATTTTCTGAAGAGTTGGCTTATTTTTGTTATTATTTTGTAAGTACGAGCAAGTTTGTGTTTTAGAATCACTACAGTTACTAATATGAAAAATATTAACTAAGCATAAGTTTGTTAGCTAGAACATCAAATCATAGCTTGTGACTTGCTTAAGTATAAACAGTTGAATTAGAAGTAATTACTGACCACCATGGAGTTCTGCAAATGGAACGGTCCATCCAGCAGAAAGCAGGTATACATCATGATGGTGGGGTGCACGAGGTAGGCGCAGTAGGTGAGCCTGCTCAGCGGCAGCAGCCCCCGGTAGGACAGCACGGAGTTCACCAGCCCGCCGTAGCCGCAGCAACACGCGATGCTCACCCACGCCAGCGCCACGCCCCATGCTGCACACACAATAAAACACTTAGATAGGCACCTACAACTCCTAACATTTCCTACTTCCAATAACTTTCCTAACTAATGCTTCTTGGAAAATGTGAAAAGTCTTATCTCTACTTGAACAAAAGAACTAAGCTGCTTTATGTTAACAGTTTAAAGTACAATTCTGCGGTCAGCCGCAGACGGTTGCTGCAAGAGCGGCTTCATTTTTAGATCCGTGCCGTCGTCTACAGCCGAGAATGGAATAAAGGATATACATTTAATTTCATGTAATATAAGGTACTGGAAAAATCCTATTACTCTCAGTTCGTAAGCGTACGAGAGTAACATTCTTCCGGTTTTCGTTAGCATGGAAAGAAGTAACAAAATTCCTCGCGTTGTCGCTTTGTAAAAAAACTACAATTTGGAATGCATTTTTTGTTTCATTTCACTCTCAAGGAAAATGCAGGAAAATTTTTACACAGTAAAAAGTCTACTAGCTAGAACATGTATGTGTGCTTTGAGCTTTGAAACCTATTGAAGTCCGACGGCAAAATGGTATGAGTACGGCGAGTCATAGGAGTTTTTAGTTTTTAATTAAACGTACTTTTTCATGCGAAATTCGCAACATATCTAGATATTTATCGTCGTTCGTGGGCTGAACCAAGTAAATTAATCACTTTGTTAGATTAATGACTCACTAAAGTTAGCACATAGGTACTAACTGGTCAAGTGTATCTAAGTTAAACTACCTTTTTGAAGATTACTATCACATTATTTACATATCTTTTGTATTACTTTGAGGTAGGTTGCACCACCAAACCGCTTGTCAGTGTTAAATCGTTCGTAAAATCAATCTGCCGGGTAATATCGAACGGCCTGACAAGTGTTGTTGGTGTAGCCCGATCTAATAACAGTAATCAACATGTTACCCGTGTGTCCCTCGCTGACGTAGAACGCGGTCGGCCATACTTCGAAGTAACCGTCCACCATCCCGAAGATCAGGCTGCCGATGATGGCGAGCGCCACCGGCCAGCCCACGGCCACCAGCCAGTACGGCATCTTCACCTGGCACTTCGTCTTGTGTAGGTACCAGCCCACAATCATACCTGCGGATTATTTTTTATCAATACTACCGTAATATATGACAAGTAACGTATTTCATCTTATTATTGAGATCAGTATACACCACAAAAATCTCGCACAGAAAAGGAATACATGTCTCTTATTTTCTTACTGTACTTAGCCTCAGCCCCACTGCATAGTCAAGGGTTAGATCGCTAACACGAGGTTAAACGAATATTGGTGTTTTTAAAAGGTACCAGTTAACCCAATTTGCACAATCTCGGGTTATGCAACTAACCCGCATAACCCGAGATTGTGCAAATTAACAGTGACGGGGTGTCTATGTATCTCGCCCGCTAGTTTCTGTCGCGCTGCGTTTGTGCTTGATGCATGAAGTGCATAGTTGGCTTATGTTGTGTTGCGATGGATGATTGTTTATCGTCAGTCACGTGCTCTGGAGGCTGATGCCTACAACAGTCGACCATATCACCAAATCTTTTAAAAACCAGTGCTATGTGCTATTGTTTTCGAAGAACCCTTTTCTTATACCCTATATTATACTCGTATATAAATACCTACTCTATATCAATTACTTCGACTTATTTTTAAACGTCTCAATATACCTATATAGAATGGTACGAAAGCGTTAACAAAAATGATACAATACATTAGTATCAGATACGTTGTGAAGTGAAAGAAGGCAGTCGTGTGGAGTTATCGATATAGTTCATCCGGCCTATCGGTTTTTGTGGGACGCGTTTAGGGCGGGCTCAGTGACCTACGAAGAGGATTTGAAACGTACTTACAATCTAACAATATAAACGTTTACTTTTTGGGAAAGGTTCGATGGATATTACAGGAAAAGGGACAACGCTACCCCACTTGGGAGTTTGGTGAGCAGTTTTATAAGAGTTTATCGCCTTACCGACTAAATAGGGACCGATTCTAGACCAAGGTTTGTCGTACAGCCCGTCGAACATTTCAAACGGCTCTTGTATCCGAGCTTTATACATGCTCGACACGGAGATGTAGATTGTCGTCGCCCATGAGCTCACCATGATCACTCCCAGGGAGCCCACGGCAAACTTCGGATGCCTGATGAATTAAAAAAGAACATTAAATGATGTTTAAATTCGGTAATTAGTCGGGCTTGTATTCTATTTATTTTTGACTTTAGCAATTTAACTTACTTTACTGATATCAACAGTAGTAATATGCCAACAACATAAAACTGAGTATCGTTGGCCATGTACCAGGACCAAACCATACACATTTCACGCTGCGAGTACAGGTTGTTGATGTAGAGTAGATTTCTCCACCAGAACTGATCGCATGTGATGTGGTCATACTGCGCCGGCTCAAACACAGAGTTCGAATTAGTATACCTTAGAGTAATCTCGTTTAGACCAATGACAAAAGCGTACGCTGGCGTCAGTCGCACAACTCGATAGAAAAACAAAACTACGAAATTTTTAATTAGACTAAAGAATTCCCCTTTCGTATAAAACTTTCCCTTAGGTTTCTCAAGTAAGTCCTGACAGAAGGAACTTTGGCTTATGACGGACACCGACAATGCGGAATTAGTGTAACCGTTCATATTTTTGTTGATGTCTTGTTTATCTTTCTGTTGTTTGATTTCTTCTCTCCTTGCAGCCTTTTTGTCTTCAGTTCTTAGGAACAACACCGTAACAAGTAGGCCACTGGAAATGAAAATGATTTACCATAACTAAGCCATATATTTCATCATCACATATCTTAATACTTCTCTCTCAATAGGTAATGCTCAAAGGTTATTGGTAGACGACAAGATGAGGTCTGTTATAGGCAAACATATGCCTTAATGTATCTCAAACGCACCTGATGAAGAAGAAACTGTCAACACAATATGAAGCATTGCCAACGGACTGGTACATGAAGTTACGTTCTATTATTACTCTCATTGTCTTGTTCGTGGATATGTAGAATACAGTTAAATAAGTGTGCACCATTATCACCCATACAACTGATAAGAATCTGAAACAAATAAATATTATGAAACGATCTTACAGAAAAAGGACCTCCTCAAACAATACCTAAGGCATGCTATGTTGTTATTAAGCGACAATATGTGCGAGTATATTAGTATATAAAATATAACTCGTACAATAATATTTGCGTAAATCGAAATCTCTAGCTTTGGAAGCTGTCACTACTACCTATATTATTTGCACAGGCCGTTAAAAATGGATACATAAATAAATAGATAAAGTTGAAACGGGAGTACCATTGGAAATGATATTTCGATATAGTGGGCGCGCTCTACATATAGGGGAATCCAAATATTTACCAAAATATGTCAATGGATAAGTTAGTACATTACGACACGAGTACGAAAAACATGAAATTCAAAACGAGTGGCGATGTTTTAAAACACGACCGATAGGGATTACGACGTTTTTTAGTACAGATGGCCCTCCGAAGTTTTGGACCTGACTTAAAATTACCCACTTTTCGTACCTACGAAGGTACTACCTACCTAGTACCTACTAGAGCCTAAAATAGACACCATCTGTACTAAAAAATATATTTAAAGCTTACCTCAGGATTTCAAATATGAATAGAGATATCACGCAGTACATTATACGTAGAGATGGACTCAGTAAGGAAACAGCATTACTTGGCTTTGGTACGAGTATAACAGATTGTAAAAAAGTGTATACAAATGTATTATTGTCGAACAAAATTAACCATTGCTTATATCTGACTGAATATCAAGATGATGTACCTATATTAAGATTGTTATGTTGTGAATACGATAAAAAATTGGCAGTCGTATGATACCTGATTCCGTGGAGGGAGGTGAGCGCCCCGTCGGAGGGGCGGTGGGTGCTGAGGATGGCGCGACCGTTCGACAGCATCGAGAACGACAGCAGCACCTCGGCCAAGGTGCCTGCAATGGATGAAACACAAGATGTTTGACAAAAAATATAAATACAGTCGCCTCTCGTTAATTCGAAACTCGAAGGACCTATCCAAATATTACGATTTATCGAGAGTTTGAAATATCAAATGGTCAGAAATATTCGGGAGAAAAAATTTAAGTACGCGGTTTTAAGTAATAATCAACTGTTATTTATTAAATGCATTTTTTTTTCACTTTTCTTCCCACCTACTTCCACTTTTTCGATTAAGTCCTTCTTTTCAGCAACCATCAAGCATCTATACTTTCTAGGACTCATAACTAACGTAAACTTTTAATCTGTACACATAACCAACGGAAAAGTAACTTAACTGAGTGGCAAACAAATATGTAATTAACAACAAATGCTCGTGCAACTTTTCTTAAATGTAGGGTACCTGTACCTACTTGCCTCTTTAATCTCATAACTTTGAATTGTCAAATGTTTGACGTCCACGAGTTCGAATTAACGCGTGGTTTTATTGTGTAGCTATTACTTTTTTGTTTGAATTACCGAGTGTTTAAAAATGTATTGATTTTTTTCGAAATAGCAAGAGATCTTTTAGGGAACTCGTGATAACTTCGAATTATAGAGAGGTTCGAATTATCGCAGGTTTGAAATAACGAGAGTCGACTGTATGACACATCAGTGCACACGGAAAGGTACCTTGCGACGGTGTTTAAAATAGACTTTATTGAAGAACGCGTAAGGTCTATTTTAAGAGATGTAAGTTACCTTTCCATTTGCACATGACTCATACAAATAGACAATACATGTTTAAAATTCGAACACAAATAAAAGTAGTGCCTATATGGATTGGTTACAGCTACAACTACAACAGGAGCTCTTAATTTTAAAACTTTTTCATTTACAAAATGTCTGTTTCCCGCAAAATAAGACAATTTTCTCGATTCATTATTATTAAAATTGATACCGTGGCTCAAAATAAAATATGGCCATGACATACGAAAATGATATAGGCATAAACTGATTTTATGTCTAATACGGATTTTCAGTTAAAAGTACAGATTAATTTTTTTTGTGATTTGTTCAAAAAGTTAAATCCCAAAGAGCTTTTCAATCATTTCTTTCATGTGTGAGAGCCATAATGGTGTCACTGTATAGTGGGCGTCATTTAAAGGAATACATAGGTATCATTTTAAGTTTGTGGGTGACCGAGTCTCACTTCTAATTTAATAATCACAAAATTAAAATTAAAAAAAAGGCGCTTTTAAGCCCTCCAAGATCCCATTATCAGACCCCACTTGGTGCTAAGGACCATTTCGGTTTGTTTTGTTGTTAAAAAAAGAATTATCGGAATCTTTTGGCGTGATATTGAGTTATTCGTCCATTTGTCGTGATGCTTAATGCAAATTTAAGACTTACCTATATGTCTTCTCATGGATACCATTCTCAGAACGGGACCAAATAAAAATGGAGCCAATGGGATGGTCAGCATCAGCTTTCAAATTAATAAGAGAAACATCAAAATCGGTTGACAAAGTCGGAAGTTCTGAGGTAACAAACAAAAAAAATACAGTCGAATTGAGAACCTCCTCCTTTTGAAGTCGGGTCAAAATGTAGGTACTTTTTTCCACTACGAAAAAAACCAAGAAAGCTAGATTGATAATTCGCCTAAAACCTTATGTACAGTCAAGAGCATAAATATTTATACGCTTTTTTTCCTACGTGTGCAGCGTAAGCTATTTACACTAAGGTGTAGCAATTTTCATCAAAAATGTTATCGTTTCTGATATCACTAAAATACAGTAATATAAAGACATCTCGTT